>WBMZ01001859.1:39811-56453 GCA_013400975.1 Atrichornis clamosus | reverse complement strand
ACAGAAAATGAAAACATTGAAGACTGCACAACTCAGGGCAACAAGTGCGTCCCTTCCAACTCAGCAAGTTCTGTGATTCTGTGAATTACAGCATCAGACTCTCAGTCCATCGTTTAAATCCTCTGGTACTACAGCAGAAGAAATCCCCAACAAGCCACGGTTATTAAAGCAGTTCATGTCAGTACGTCTGCTGTCAGATATTCTGCGATGCTCAGACATTGCTCCTAGTAAGTGAAGGCCTCAAGGCTGGAGCTTCAGCCATGCAGAGTCAGTTTGCTGCCTTCCCTTCCTGCCCACAGTTTTCTGACTAGAGTGGAGAAAATTTGGTTGGTTTCCTACAGGATTTCAATATTTTGAAATGTTATTTCAGTTCCAGCTTTTGAACAAATAAATAAATAAAGGAAGAAATCAGATGTGGAGGTTGGATCTGGGAAATCTGTCTCCAGGGTTGCATTGGAATCAGTGACTGTGATAGCCCAGAAGAGAGGCAGCTGAGGTGACTGGCAAACAAACTTTGAAAACAAGACCATTTTCCATTTGAAAAGTGCAGAACATCTGCAGCTTGGCAATTTTGAACAACAGCAAAAAAAGCTTCAATGCTTAATAAATGCCTTCTGTTCAAGGCCAACCAGAATTCCAAGCATCGTATTGTGGCTTACATTTGGGCACCAGGCCTGTGTGGATACAACACATTTCAGCATCATTCCTTGGCCCTGTATCAATTTCAGCTGAATGAACTCCTGGAAGGTCCTGCTTCTCCCCACAGACCATCCAAGGCACCTGCCATGACCAGCTCACATCAGCTCACACACCAAATTTACCCTCTTTTGGCTCTGCTAAGGATGTGACAGTAGATTTTCATGCTGCAGTTGGACTTCCTCAGCCTTGACAAACGACCCCTTCCAAGAAGCCATCTGAAACCTTGTGTGCATGGAGCTGGCTCCTGGAGGCCACCGGCCCCACAGTTGCAGCACTGTGGTTTAATCCAGCCCCCTGTCTCTGAACAGCCCTCAGCAAACTCCTGCATGCTGTCCCAAAACCTGGCCTGCCTCTAGATTTTCCTCCTCTCCGGGAGCCGATGGAGACTCGGTCCTTGGTGGGAACACTCAGGCCCTGGGGCTGGGGATGAGGCACAAGCCCAAGTAGCCAGAGTTCACCACCAATCCCAGCAATGCAAAGACTGCTGCACACACACACCTCTAGGACCTCTTTCCTCTCTGGCTTCTAGCAGTAGCTCTGTTATTGCTCTGGGTTTTCATCTGACAGGGCCACCCAGACATGCCACAGCCTGAAAACCATCTGAGCTCATCTTCTGTGGCACAAATGGTCTCAAACACAGAAGCATCCAAAGAAGAGTTGTTTCCCAGGAAAGCTGTGACAAGTACAGTCAGCCTTGTGGGGCAACATCAGGGGGGCAATGGAAGCATCAAGGTGGAAAGAAAGTGCCTCCTTTCTCACCTTAGATTTTTTTTTTTTTAATTTTTTTTTTTTTCTGATATAAGGCAAGTTCTGGGATGTGGCACCAGTCTGAAGCTGTTCTCATACTGCTCATCAGAGCAGACCCTCAGTGCTGAAGCAAGGACCAGGCTCAGAAGTGAGATAGCTCTGGCCCTTGGCTTGAATCACATCCTTCAATCCCAGATGTGCTGGGTAGGGTGTTTCCACAAGATGAGAGGCTCCACTGTTGCTCCCAGGTGCTGAGGAGGGGCCATTTTTGTGTGCAGCTGGGGCTGCTCCGAGTGCTGCCACAGCAGGCACCATGACTGGTCAGCAATGCCATTCCTGTGCTGCTGCCTCACCCTTAGTCAGAGCCCAGCACAGGTCTGACCCCATCCCACCCTGCAGGAGAAGACCGTAGGGAGTGAGATGGGACCTGCTGCCAGGCTGGGATCACCTCTGCAAAGGGGATGCTCAGGTGTTTGTTACCCTCTGGGAGACCAGTCTTTTCCCCAGGAACTCCTGCAAGAGCACAGATGCCTTCTCAAGTCCTTCCCTACTGCTCCATCGTGGGCCACCAGATCGTTCCCCACTCCCTAGACATTAACAGATCCCGTTGGAATCAGTGTTGAGTGAACAATAGGAAGATTTCAGGATTAGAGCTGCCCAGGTCTACATTTGACCAGTTTTGCTTTTGGTCACTGCAGACTCCTCTGTAGCCTGTGACACCCCCCAGCAACCCCCTAAACACACACACAGAGCCTGGGCCTGCTCTGTCTGTGCCCATCCCCACACTGTGTCCATGCATTCCATCCCCTAAGTGCCTGCAATCCCATAAAGCCCAATTCCACTGATTTTACGGACGCATCAGAGTCATGCCACCTTAATCTGGAGGGAAAACACATTCCAGAAATCCAGGAGAGGGCCCCAACAACCCACCTTGAACCCCTCCTGCCGCCTGGCAGTCACCCAGCAGGGCTGGACTTTGATGAACACGTTAAGCTGCCATCATCTGTCTGTGCCTCCTGGAGACACAGCCTCCTGCCTCACCTCCAGCTGCTCATTCCCACCCCACGTGATGGCACAGAGGTTTGGGGAGCCCTGTCCTGGCTCACGTCAGGGAACCAACTGCCTGGAAAGCATGGCCCACAGCAAAGACCTGTATAAACCGTTTCATAATTCACTCTGATTTGGTCCAATATCACTCTGGTGATGCGTTGATAAACCCTTTCCTTTTTCTGGCTGGGTTTGTTCCTCTTCCTGTTCTCTCCAGCATCTTCAAGATGTCTCCCAGACATTCCACACTGAACACATCTCTTTATCACTCTCTTTTATCCCACCTCTCCTGTTCTGGCCTGTTTTCTCACCTCCCCTTTCACTAATTATCTGGTCACATCTGGATTTTTATGAAGCTAAAATAAGAAATAACCAAACTCCTCTGCATTCCCTGCATCCTCCTCTGTTTGCTCTTCTTTCCTGCTGAGCAGTGAGTGAAGCACTTCTTCATCTTCCTCCCTTCATTCTGCCTGTGGTGCTCCTGCACACAGCAGCCTCTGCTTTCCCACCGACATCCCAATCCCTCGTGTTATCCCGCCCTTCAGCCTTGATCACGTTCTCTCTTCTCTGATGCTCTGGTGGTCGAGGGCTTGTGGAGTGTCCCCACTCCTCTCCTGGCCCGTCCCATGTTTCTCTGTGCTGCCAGCATTTCCCATTGTGCTCATTTGAGCTGGGATAAAGTTAATTTTCTTCCCAGTACCTGGTCACGTGCTGGGTGTTGGGTTTAGTCCAAGAATAACGTTGATAACACACTGATGTTTTTGCTCAGTAGTGCTTACCCTAAACCAAGGACTTTTCCCAGTCCTGTGCTGTGCCAGCGAGGAGCTGCACAAGGAGCCAGGAGGGAGCACGGCCAGGACAGCTGACCCAAAGTGGCCAGAGGGACATTCCACATCACCACCATGTCCAGAATACAGACTGGGGGGAGTTGCTCAGGGACAGGCTGGGCACTGGTCAGTGGGTGGTGAGTGATCGTGTTGTGCATCACTTTTCTGTCTGGGGTTCTCATTACCATTATTTTTGTTGTTGTTATCACTATTATTACTATTATATTTTACTTTGCTTCAATTATTAAACTCTTCTTATGTCAACCTGCAAAATTTTACCTTTTTCTGATTCACCACCCCACCTGTACAGGGAGGGAGCGGGAGAGAGTGCCTCTTGAATCCCCATGTTCCAGCTGCATTCCCACTGACATTTGCTTTGGTACCTTTTCCCTGGCAAACCCCTGCTTGAAGCTGAAAATGAGAGCTCAGTTTTCCACCAAAACAAGCCTCACCCACACACTCTTCCTCTCAGCAAGGCGCAGAGGACCGGGAAAGCCGCTCCTCACCACACATCCCGAACAGTGAGGCGGCGGTGCCATCCCCAGGCTCCGGGAAAAACGGCAGAGGGTTTGAACAGCGAGATCAGCAGCCGGGGCACACACCCAGGCCGGGGGAAGGAGCCAGCCTCGGTTTCCACGGCTGTCTTCTCCATCGTACAGCCCTTCTGGACCCCCAGGGCCCCCGCAGCTTTCCCCTCATCCCTCGAAGCCCCGCGTTCCCAGCGGATCTCCGCCACCCGCAACCCCTCTGTCCCCCGGCCGCCCTCGACCCCCCGGTCCCCCGTCCCCCTCCATCGCCTTCGACCTCGGGGTCCTCAGCCGCCCTCCATCCCCTGGATTGGGGCTGGGTGTTTCGGGGTAAAACCAGCCGGATTTGCGGTCGCACCGGAGGCCAGGGGAGTTCCAGACCCTCCGGAGCCTCCGCCCAGCTGTGGGGGTTGCAGAGCACTGCGGGTATCACCCCTGTTTTGGGGTACCACCAATTTGGGGTTGGGGGCGTCTCACCTGCCAAATTGGGGTGCTGCGGGAACGGGGCGTTTCCAGGGGTGAAGCAGCTGCAGGAGAGGGGGGAGAGGGCTTGCGGGACCCCCTGCGCACTTGGAAGGCCCCACGACAAATTTGGGGTGCCCCCCTTATCTGACCACCTGGCCACGGAGCTGCCGGCAGGCGTCGGGAGTGACTGGAAGGGAGGGAGAAATTTGGGGGGACCCCCATGAGGAAGGGGAGGTAGGGAGGAGGTCTGGGGGTGGAGAACCCACTAAAAATTTGGGGGGCCCTCACCTGTCTGTGTGGCGGTGCTGCTGCGGCTCCCCCTGCCCTTGGGGAGAATTGGGGGGGCAGTTCGAGGGCACAGAGGGGTGGAGGAGGCCGAATTTGGGGGTCACCCGAGCACAGCACAGCTCCACGCTCTCCCGGTGAAGTGAATCCATCTCCCTGGGAAGGGGGTGATGGGGGTGGGAACGCCCCAACACAGAGCTGGGGGGAAGGGGGGCAGAATCAGAGATAGGTATGGAACTTCATCCCCTCATCCTTACCCTCCTCACCTGGGGGCTTTTGAGGGGAAAAGGGCATTAAATTGAGGGGGAAATCTCCTTTTCCATTTTCTTCTGTGTATCAGTTGAGGGCGACCCTCCTTTATTTGTGATTTTTAAGGGTTTAAACAAGAGGAAAAGCTGCTTTTCCCCCTATTCTAAGACTTTCAATTCACGGGGAATCCCAATTTTCCTTTATTTTACAACTTACGTTGAAGGGGAAAACCTTTTAGGAACTTAAAAGCAATTCTCCTTTTTCATCATTTTTAGGATTATACTGAGGGAGAATCCCGACTTTCCCTCATTTTTTAAGGAGTGAAATTGATAGGAACCTCTTTATGTGCTGCTTTCAAAGTTACATCGAGGAGTACCCTCCATTTTAAGGGACCTTCATGAGGGAAAAAGATGTCAAACAGCCCCAAAAATGGTGTTTCTTGAGGGAAAAACGGTGGTGGGAGAGAGAAGCATTTTGGAGAGCTAAAATGAGAGTGGAATTCCATTTTCTCTAATTTCAGAGGTTTAAACTGAGTCATGATACTCTATTTTCACCATTTTAAGGGTTTAAATTGAGGGGAAAATCCCCCTTTTCCATCATTTGAAGGATTTAAATTGAGGGAAAACCCTCTTTTTCTGTTCTTTTAGGGGTTTGTATTAAGGCAGCATAGGGTTGTGGGAGGGGGGTTCTAAAATGATGGGAAATGTGAGCCTGTTTTGGTGACCCCGAGGGATGTCTCCCCCAAATCCGGGGGGTCCCTATGCTCCGTGGGAGCTGCTGAGCCCAACTTCCTGCTGATGGAGGGGCTGGGGCTCCTCCAAAGACCTGGGGGGATGTGGGTGATGGGGATGGGAGGGCGTGGAGGGAGTTTGGGAGGGTGTTGGGTGGCACAAGGGGGCTTTGAGGGGGCACTGAGTGGTTTTCAGGGGTTTCCAAGAGCGAGGGGGAGCTGGGGAGGATGGGGGGACTCGGAGGGGATGTGGGTGATGGAGTCTTGGGGTGGACTTAGGGGTGCACTGAGGAGTTTGGGGGACAGGTGTGACCAGTGAGGATGATGATGGGATGGACCCTGCTGTGGCAAGAGGCTTTAGCTTTGAGGGGTGGGGGCCTGGGCACGCCTACCGGAGGGGAAGTGCCGATCCAAGGGGGTCTCTCAAGGACCGATGGTGAGATCACCTCACAGGGGTTTGGGGGAGCACTTTGCCCGCACCTGGATTTGGAGATTGGGCAGTCCTTGAGGGAGATTCCAAGGGATGAGCCACGTGCCAGGGGCAGCAGCGCACTGGAGCAGGTGAGCCAGCGTGGCGGGGAGCAGCGAAGCAGCAGCTGGTCCCCCACTGCCCTTACGTGGCCCTTGCCCCACTCGACCTTCAGGTCCCCACCACCTTCGGCCTTCAGGGGCCACATCTGCCCTGAGCCCTGGGGTCTAGGGCAGCTGGGGACCCCAAGGTCCAGGGAGAACATGGAGGGTGGTCAAGGATCAAAGGTTGCTGGGGACCTGGGGTCAAGTGTGACAGAGGGTGGTCAGAGGGGTCAGGGTTTGAGGGTGGCCACCAGATCCAGGGGTTGAAGACAGCCAAAGACCCCAGGTCATAGGTGACCTACAGTGCAAAATTCAGGAATGTAGGTTGCCCAGAGAGGTGGTAGATACCTCATCCCTGGAAATATTCAAGGCCAGGTTGGACAGGGCTTGTCCCTCTCTGTGGAAGGTGTTCCTGTCCCTGGCAGGGGGCTTGGAATGAGACGAGCTTTAAAAGCCCTTTCCAACCCAAACCATGCTGTGATTCTCTGCTTTACATTGGATATTGGGAAGAAATTCTTCCCTCTGAGGGTGGCAGCACAGAGGCACCAGCCCAGGTTTCCCGGAGAAGCTGTGGCTGTCCCATCCCTGTCGATGTGCCAGGGGGTGGCAGTGTTAGAGCACAGAAGGAGGAGACTCCATGCCATCAGGGAGCCTGCGAAGTCCCAGAGCTGGGATGCTCAAAGACGTGAACATCCCGTATCCTGCAGCCCAGCAGTTCTCCAGAGAGTCCTCGGCCTCCGGTTGAATTTTATTTCTGTGCATATCTCTGAGCAAAGTGAGGACATGAAAAAAATAATGACTTTAACCGAAAAGTTTTAGCTAAGGAAAGGAAAAACCAGACAGCAAGTTCTGGGTTCCTACTGCTCACAGCTTTGTGTGAGCTAGGACTGCCCCCACCTGCACCTTGAGCAGGTCCTATGGCTTCCTGCCAGCCTCAGTTTCCCCACCTACCCAGACAGGGCTCTTCAGATGAGTTGCCCCACGAATCAAGTCACTGACACCCACCTCCCAACCCACTCCCCAGAAAACCCCCAGCCCTGCCTATAAATTTGGGACTGCTCACCTGAACAGCATCCCAGAGGCTGTGTGGCACGAGCTGCACAGGACTGGCTGTACTTTTGGGTATCACCAGGTCCTTCACCCCTTTGTAACAGGACGGCACATGCCTGGTGCACAGGAAAAACATAAGGACAATGGGGGAAGGAAGGAGTCGTCCCCCTGACCCTGTACCTCTCTCTGTTCTTGTTTTTGCAACTTGAGCTCGGGGGGTGATTTATATAAAATTCACGTGCTGTAGGGAAATGCATTTTTATGACATCCAAATGCAGATTAGATCCAGCCCTGTCATTCACCATATTCATAGCGTATCAATTTATTAATCTGTCCTTATTCCACTGTTTTACTAAGAATTGATTGTTCATGCTTGGCAAAACTGGGGAGCTGAAGAGTGATACCGAGTGTTTTATCCCCATAAAGAGAAATGAGCATTTTCCTACCCAGAACTTTAGAAATTCAAAATCAATGATGTGGTCAATAATTTTTTTAACTGGGGCAAGCTGGGATCGTTATTTCTGAGGCATTTGTTTGCTCCTATATGGGATCACGTCCAGCCTGAGCAGGGAGCAGGGTGGAGGGGACAAAGATAAGATGAATGAAGAGCTGACATTTGAACCCTCCCCTCAAAGGTAGGAGCAGGGGATACTCTCCAAAACCAGTAAATGAATCTACTGAAGGAGAGAATGGAGCCCTGAGCAACCTGCTCTAGTCAAAGATATCCCTGCTCATTGCAGGGGGTTGGATTAGATGACCTTTTATGGTCCCTTTTAACCCAGACCATTCTGTGATTCTATGATTTTGTGATTCTGTGCTTCCAAAAATGATTAAAAACAGACATGCAGACATGTTATTTAAATTTTCTTTAAGAAAAAATGAAATAAAGAGAGTAAAAGCTAAGATAGCATCAATGTAAGAATTTTTTATCATAAATTAATACTTCACTGAATCTTTTCTCTTTAACTCCAGCATCTATGTGAAAATGGAAGTATTTCCCAGCAAGTGATAATTAGGAGAATTAAACCTTGTTGTACTCTGGGACATCCACAGCACACAGAGGTGTTCATGAGTTTACTTTCAGCTGGACCAAAACTGGCTCCAGGATGATGCCCCACATCTGCAGAGCGGCCCGAAGTGTAACCTCTCTCTGTAGCCCAAGTCCCCTGGAGGTCCTTAGCACATCAGAGCTGCAAAATAAAACAGAGTTGAAAGGATTTAATCTCTTTAGAAGTTCTACTGCATGGTCTCTAGGACCCAGGCCATCTGATGCTCGGGCTCCCTGAGGCGTCAGCATACTCCAGCCCTAGCTGTGCAAGCCCTGATTGTGCTTGTCCCTGGATATTAATTATTCTGGAAAACATTCCTAAAACTCCAAAGATCTCCAAGTCACTGAGAGACCAATTTGCACTGGTTTTACTGTTATTGCCACTAGAGTGGAAGAATTAGTATTTCAAAGAAAACATGTTTGGAAATACCACTTCTCCCGAATGTTTACAGGCAGGATTTTTAACATGAGCACCCAGGGACTCCACTGTGAGGGGCACCATGTCCGCTTGGATGTAATCAAAAATTCAAGGGGGAAATTGCTCTGACAATCACAGGATCATAAAATCACAGAATTATTTGGGTTGGAAAAGCCCTCAGAGATCATCGACTCCAACCATTCCCCCAGCACTGGCAAGGCCACCACTAACCCATGTCCCCACGTGCCACATCCATGTGGCTTTTAAATCCCTCCAGGGATGGGGCCTCCACCGCTGCCCTGGGCAGACTGTGCCAGGGCTGCACAACCCCTTCCAAGAAGAAATTTTCCCCAGTATCCAACCCAAGCCTTGGCACAGCTTCAGGCTGTTTCCTCTTGTCCTGTTGTTTGTTACCTGGGAGAAAAGAGCAACCCCCACCTGGCTACAACATCAGAAGGATGTGGACCTATTGGATCAGGTCTGAAAGAGGTCACAAATACGTTCTGAGGGCTGGAGCCCCTCTGTTATGAGAACAGTCCAGCCTGGAGAAGAGAAGGCTCTGGGGACACCTCAGAGCCTCTGCCACTGCCAAAGGGGCTCCAAGAGAGCTGGAGATGGACTTTGGACAAGGCCCTGGAGGGACAGGACAAGGGGGAATGTCTTCGCACTGACAGAGGGCAGGTTTATTTCAAAGATACCAGCTAGGAGGAAAAGATCAATCTCCCTCCAGAGTTTCTCCACTGGCCTTGACACAACAGCCCATGTCCATCACTCGACCAGTGCTGGGCACTGGAAACTCCTCCTTTGCTGCTCTTGACTGTACCATCTCCATCTGCTCCGAGGGGGATCCAAAACTCCCGAGATGCTCCATCGGGAAAATCACATGTGGGTTAAATAAACATTTGGGCTCAAGCCAAGAAAACCTCCCGGAGAGCATCTCCAGGGAGCAGGGCAGCACGCTCAGATGTCATCGGTACCGGCAGCAGCTGTGCCCGCTGATTTATTGCAGGAGTTATGCACTTCCCACTAAGGATAGCACCAAGGAAGGGGAAAGCCGTGCTATAACTCCAAAGTACAAGTGAGTTACTGCTGCGACTATTCTGCTAACAGGAAAATATTTTTCAGACTAAGAAAATGTTTCTTTTTTTTTTTTTTTCGACTGGGGGTCCAGGATGGAAAAATATGATTGTAATCCATGTCAACAGGCTCCAAGGGATGAGAATTTGACCTATTATGTCTGAAAAGAACTTCAGATCAATGCTAATTTTAAGGAGATTACATGCTGGCAATTTTATTCCGGTACAATACATTATATAGGGTTTTTTAACAGCACAGCATTTTTTATACAAATTACATCCTCAAAGCTCAACAGTTTGGAAAAAATAATAACAAGGATGAGAAATGGAGAAGGTTAGATTAGATGAGAGGTAGAGAGTAAACAAATTATCAATTGTATTTAAATCAGGGTGGCAGAAAATCTATTTATTTGTAATATTAAGTGGATCTCTCCTATACGGTTATGGAGATGAGTATCTGAAAATTACCAGAGATTTAATAAAGTTTGGAAATTGCATGAGATCAACCATTACTCTAAACTACTTGTGGCCATGCACAAAACATTTACGAGTGAGCTTTATTTCCCCTCTCTTAAACTGGGATAAGGAAACCAAGAAAAGGCATAAAACTATAATTAAGCTTCATTTCTCCTTCTTTTTTTAGCCTAAACCTAATGAAAACAAGGGTGTTTCTTGTGAACATTAGCTTAGTTTTGATTTACCAGACGATAGAGAAAATAGAGAAATTCCCAAGGAATCTGTGCGCATGAAAGGGCAGCAGCTCTTTTGTGGCTTGAATAAAGTTGTTGGAAGTTTCCAAAGCACTGCTGTATCTTTCTGCACCAAATAAGCATATTCCATAGGTTTGGGGAGAACAGTCCTTTCCAATCTGTATTAAATCTTTATGAGCAACAAAGGAAGCATTTCTATGGAAAAGGAAGAAAATCTTTGTACCTCGGGAATTTTAAAAGCTCATCATGTAAAATAAATGGGGAAGTACAGCACACCCAGTCTTACCCTTCCTGGACAAATCCAAAAAGTATCATAAGTTTATATGAATAATGCAACTGCAGAGCTCCGTTATGTAAAACAAAGATCTGTAAGGGTTGTAAGCTGCCAAGCAGTGTGTCCCCCTCCATCTGAGCTGAAGCCTCCTTATTCCTACGTTTTTTATTATAGAGTCTGTGAATGTCATGACACATTTCTTACTGTGGTATAAGACACGATGATGACCTCCATCAGCCAAAAAAATTACAGTGAAAATTACTATCATTAGTGTTTTATGTACCAGGAAATGACATGGAAGTCAGAAGAAATTCTACATTTTCATCTGAAATTCAGCAACAGCAGCAGAATTCGACTGCTGTGGCCATGGGAAATGCAGTGAGCTGCAAGTATCAAACCAGTAGCAGCTTGAGTAGGAAAAATGGTGATAAGAAGGACTTTGGGTAGCAAAGATTGTAATTTAGGAAAAAGGAGAAGGCTGGTGGGCTGCTCCTGAGACAATTCCCTGAATTCCCTTCGAGAAGAGAATGGGCATTTCCATAATGCAGCTCGTCTCCTCCTCAGTGCAGAATGGGGCAGAGCACCTGCATGCTCCCAAATGTGCCTTTTCCCCACAGATCAGAAAAGGGACCCCAAACAACCAGTGCATATGGGGGGACTCTGCATGGAGAGCACCCAAAGCAAGGTGGGAGAAATCCCTGACTTTTGTGCCTAAAGCAGAAGAACGTACTATCTACAGACAAACTGTAGATCTCCAACAGAGAATCCAAATCTTCTTAATTGCAGGTTAGAGACAAGAGGGGCTCAGCTGTGTCATGCACAGCGCTCAGCTCTGTGAGACTCCATCCAATATGTGTTTTCTTTGCAGGACCTCTGCAAACCTCCTTAGGGAAATATCTTGACATCAATTAGCCCGTTTTATAGAATCGTCATAGAATCACAGAAAGATTTGTGTTGGGAGAGAGTTTCAAGATCGTCCAGTCCACTCCCCTGCCACGGGCAGGGACACCTTCCACTATCCCAGGTTGATCCAAGCCCCATCCAACCGGGCCTGGAACACTTCCAGGGATAGGGCAGCCACAGCTGCTCTGGGCAACCTGTGCCAGGGCCTCCCCACCCTCACAGGGAAGCAGGGTTTCCTGTTGCTGTGACAGTGTTGGTCACCCCTCCGGCACTTGTCATGCTGTCATATCATCCCCTCCACACTAAAGGTCACCTCCAAAGGAGGAATGAAACCTTTATTTTATTTATTATTTCACTCCTCTGGTTAATTAAGACATCGCTGCCTTTGGAGTTGTGTTTGGTTCCCCAGAACTGGGGTATATCCTGTTAACATATTTCAGCCTATTTCCATGATTTTTTTAGTAGATCTGCTGTAATATTTATAATTTTCTAGTTTGTTTTCTATCCTGCAGTGCACTGATGCACTAAATAAAGCTGTGAATGCACTAAAAAAAGCTGAAAACACACTAAATAAAGCCAAGAGTGCACTAAATAAAGCTGAACTAGAGCAGTACCACATTTCTTTACACTTCCATGCACCGTGGAGGATGCATTATTTTAATTCTTCCATTGAAGACTTTCTGGGGAGATAGAATTTATTTTCCCTACAAATGACAGAGGTGACCCTGGACTCTGTCGTTCCCAGGTATGGAAACTACAAAATCACTTTATAGGACTGCAGAACTGTGGGAAAAGTTAAAGGTAAATAGAAAGGGAGCAGGGACAGCTGGATGAACCCATGTCTGTGTGCAATACAGTGCTATCAACCCACCCCTTACATCCAACAGTCTGATTCACACGTTCCTGCACTGGGAAATGAAGCAAGAGACAATAAACCACCACGAACTTCCAATCGCCAACACTAACAAGCATCAAGAAGTGGGATTGTTCATTTAGAGCTTATTTAATTCCTTTTTCCTCCAGAGCAGGCCCATAGTCCAGTGCAAATCTCTGCCCTTTTGAGACATGCCTGTTTTTTTGCTGATATTAACATACTGAAATTTATGTCTTTCCTCTGGGATCTGTTTGACAGAACCTTTCAGAGCTCATTAAAGGGTGTGCAACAGAGATTTGGGGAAAGCCTTGTGCTATCTCCTCGCTCATGCATTAATATTTTTAACTTGAGATGATGATTCAACCCAGATTCAGCCCATTGCTTTGACAGCCCATGTAAAACTAGAAGGGTCTCTGTTCCCCATGCAGTAGCATCACTGCTCTCCTGTGACCAGTCTCCAATGATTTTGGCTGGAGATGTGCAAGGACATGACATGGACTCTCCTGCACTGCCCACTACCAAAAATGTACACATAGATTGGAATTCATTGAAAAAAAGAGATAAGAAAGAATTCATCTAAACATAGTGGTTGATTTGGGTGGAAGATGTTGGTTTTAAAATGTTTATAGACTTTTAGTGTTTCCTGTTGAGTCCCCAGTGTGCAGAGCATCTTCTCTACCACAAGAAGATGTGGTAAGTGCTCTATGTGAGCAGGAGCTGTGCAAGAGTCACCAAAAGCAATGGCACAGAATCACCTTGGTTGCCTAAAAGTGGCCACCATGCTCAGGCAGAGGCTCTTCCTCCACGTGAGGAGGCACCATGGGATCCAGTCAGGGAACAAAAGATGCCTGTGTGTTGTTAGCAAATGAAAACTCAGCACTGATCCCCTGTTTGCAGGAGAGGAGACCTGCACACAGGTCAGAGGCGAGAGATGTTTCCACCAGGGACCTTGCTGACACACGAACAAGCACACCAAGTTCACGTGCCTGAAGAGACAAGGAGATCTCTAATGAGCTTTGGGTGATTCCAGGATTAGCCTGAGTTAGAGATGCCATGGATCTATCGTAAGTTATCCCTTGGTCCCAGCTTTTGCAGACTTGGCCTTTGTGTCTGGGAGAGCTGACATCTCCTTGCAGCACAACGATCTAGTTCAGTTTAGTTCAACTGTTTTCAGGTTTCAGTTGAAACCTCCCCCTAACAAAGTGTTAGCAATGCAGAACCATTCATAACAACCAGCAACATGTTCTTTTTGTATTATTCTCACTGTTAAAAACTTAAGCCTTATTTCCACTTTGGTGTAATTCACTTCCCACCAGAAGACCTTTTTTAATTTTCTATCTGACACCAGATCCCTGTTCCCCATGTAAATTTACATACAATGATCCAACTCTTCCATATGAAATGGGTGCCCAGAGGCTCTGACTGTAAGACACGTTTTCCAAACTTTTAACCATTCTCAGGATTTGTCTTCCAACCCTCTTTATGTTTTAACATCCTTTTTAAAGGATAGTCATAAAAACTCAGTACAATAATCCTGTATTGGCTGCAGCATCATAAAACAGAGATTATCCCTACCCAAGGCTTCCAGCACTACCCTCCTGATATATATAGGATTGTTTGACTCTTCTCAACAAGTCATTTCTCAGAGACAAGAGTTCCTGAGGAAAAAGCTCTAAATATATGAATTTTAGCTACTATTTGGATCACATGGATATTTCCAAGGATGGGAAGCAGATCAAGCACATCAAACAGGGAGTTCTGCAGAGCCTGGCATCCTGGAGGTGCTCAGCCCAGAGGGGGGTCCCCCAACCCATCAGAGCACAGATTCATAGAACCATTCAGGTTGGAAAACTCTCTGAGAGTATCGAGTCCAACCATTCCCCAGCACTGCCAAGCCACCACTAAACCCTGCCCCCAAGTGCCACATCCAGACATGAGTTAAATCCCTTCAGGGATGGGGACTCCACCACTGTCCTGGGACCCAACAACCCTTTCGGGGAAGAAATTTTCCCTAGTATCCAATCTTGCTTGCATGCCTTTTTCATCTACAGCTTGAAAACTCCTCCCAAAGCCCTGGGATGGGATGCTGGAAAAGAATTAAAAATTCATTGCAATCCAGAAGGAGAGAGAACATGGCCTATGAGGAAATGGGGAGTGCTGTGCTTTTCCTTGGCTAGTCACCAGGAAAAGAAAAACTAAGCTGAGGAGAAAGGACGCATTTGGGTTTCCCCCAGTGCTAGCAGAGAGGATGCTACCAGCTGCCATAAAAATCCCGTGGTGGTCTTGGGTGATGGCTGAGAACCACGAAGCACAATGGGGAATCAGCCACTGCAGCCACAGGGCTGAGGTGCTGAGACACCTCCGCAGCACCGCTCCTCCCCTTCCAACACCATGGGCAAAATGGGGTGAAAAATTCCCAAAAAGTAACCAAAAAATGAACAGCACCCACCACGTCCCAGCAGGCTGCCCAGGGCAGTGGTGGAGTCCCTATCCCTGGAGGGATTTAAAAGCCGTGTGGATGTGACACCTGGGGACAGGGGTTAGTGGTGGCATGACAGTGCTGGGGGAATTGTTGGCCTTGATGGGCTCTCAGAGGGCCTTTCCAACCTTAAGGATTCTGTGATTCTGTGATTAAAAGGGACTAAACCTCCCTCAAAGCACAGGTGTCCCCTCTGGGTGCCTCACAGGGGCTGTCTACAAGAGCTGCACCCAGGAGGCATCATCCCAGTACATGCAACTCTTGAAATTATTAACATTATAAAGCCATGACTTGGACTTCTCAATCGTCTAGCACATTGCAGTATCACTGGGACTTAGCCTCGAGCAGGAAGGGATCTTCCCAGGACCTCCAGAGAGGGAGAGGAGGCTGCAGTGAAGGGAAGAGCCCAGGTGCAGCCCCTCATTGCCAGCGTGGCTGTATGGCAGAGTGGTTACATCACCCTCACATGAACCCATCAAGGCAAGAGCTACGTGTTTACAGTTTTAGAAGCAACTGCTGGATGGCTGGAGATGAACCCTGCCCCTCATGCCACTGCTTGGAACACCATCCTGGGCCTCGAAAAGCAAGACATGGCACCCCAGCAGGAATTGAGTCAGATAACAGGACTCATTTCAAAAACAGCCTCATGGAGACCTCGGCCAGAGAGCACAGGATTGAGTGGTGTATCATAATCCCTATCACGCACCAGTTTCTGGGAAAGTTGAATGGTACAATGAAGTGTTAAAAACCATTGAAAGCAATGTGTGGTGGGACCTTCAAACACTGGCACCTACATTTAGCGAAGGCCACATGGTCAGGTAATACCCGAGGCTCCACCCACCGAGCTGGCCCTGCCCAACCAAAACCTCCACGTACCATGGAAAGGGATAAAGTCCCTGTGGTGCACATGAGGGAACGTGTTAGGGAAGACCATTTGGATTAGTCCTGCCTCAAGCAAAGGTAGATCCCTCTGAGGGATTGTTTTTGCTAAAGGACCTAGGTGCACTTGGGGGATGGGGAAACACAATGTGTTTCTGGAGAGGATTTGATTTTTAAGTGAGAACAGTGTGTAATCTTGAATTGTATAATACTGGTTGCTGAATGACAGTGCCATAACTCCCATGGACCATGAGGATGGACTGCTCCAGATACACCAGTCAGGAACTCCTGATGCAGCAACCAGCCAACAGCACACCAGCCCTCCTGCCCTGGAAGTCATCTAGGAGGGATAGAACCCACAGTCATGAATTCAACAGACATCTGGGAGGGACAGCCATTCACTACAGAAATGATACCTGTGCTTGTGCATATTTACATATATATACATATATATATATATTTATATGTGCTGAGCCGAGCTGAGCCGAGCTGAGCCAAATACTGCCAAACTCAGCTGAACCCAGCAGAGCGGTCAGCGCGGCCAGCACGGACAGGCTGCCTTGGGGGGACTGTCTGTCACTTGTTTTCCGTGGCTCGGGCTGCGGGAAGGGGAATTCTGGCTGCAGAAACAACTGCCATCTTCACAGAATCACAGAACATTCTGAGTCGGAAGGAACCACAAGGATCATGGAGTCCAACTCCTGGCCCTGCACAGGACACTCCAAGAGTCACACCCTGGGCCTGGGAGCGTTGTCCAAAGGCTTCTTGAGCTCTGGCAGCCC
>WBMZ01001859.1:0-39767 GCA_013400975.1 Atrichornis clamosus | reverse complement strand
CTGCCCACCCCACCCTCTGGGGGAAGAGTCTTTTCCTGATACCCAGCCTAAACCTCCCGTGACACAGCTCCAGGCCATTCCCTCCGGAATGTCGCTGGTCACAGAGAGCAGAGATCAGTGCCGGCCCCTCCTCTTCCCCTCACCAGGAAGTTGTAACTGCAATGAGGTCTCCCCTCAGTGTCCTCTTCTCCAGGCTGAACAGACCCAGTGCTCTCAGCTGCTGCTCCTAAGGCTTTCCCTCACAGCCCGTCGCCATTTTCATTGCCTTCCTTTGGATGCTCCCTAATGGCTTCATGTCTTTTTTACATTGTGGTGCCCAAAACTACACACAGTATTCTTGTCTTTGTCTCGGGAAAAACTGCCTGTCCCTGCCAGGCTGTGGAATCACCCACCACCTTGCCTTTTGTCTCGGCAGCCACGTGGAACCGAGTTGAGGTGGTGAACACTTTGGTGTGTAAAGCACCCTCTCCTTTACACACTTGTGTTATTAATATTGCTGTTACTGTGCATTTCTCGTCCCATTGCTGTTTGCTTCCAGTAAATTGTTATCTCAACCCACAGTCTCTGCCTCTGTCCCTCTCTAAGTGGAGGGGGCAGGGAGGAGGGGAATGGCTTATCTGGAGTTTAATTCCCAGCTGGTTTTAAACCACCAAGCTGTGTAAAAGAAGAAAATACACCCAGAGGATTTTACATCGTTTTGAAACAGTTTTCCCCTTGTACAGTGTGACCTGTTCCTTCACTTTGAGGAACTGGACTTTTTCACCTGGAAATGCTGTTGGCTGTTCAAAAGGGAAGCAAATAACCTGGGTTGGCTCCTGCATCCAAGGGCAAGGTCAGAGCAGGGAGGGCCGAGAGGCCTGCAGCCAATGCAGGATACCATCACAGAACAGGACTGCCAGGATGGGATGTTAAACCCTTTTCTACTTCCCTCATTCATCACATCTGACAATATAATAATTATGCCTAACAGCTAGAAACCATTTCCAACAAACATTATTTGTTATCTGCAGCAATAGCATTATCCTAATATCCAGAGGGTCACACAGCTGCCTTGTACAAGACATTGCATTCCCATAATGCTCCAAACCTTCATCTCAGTTTTATATGAAACAAAAAATAAATAAGAATTACATCAAGCAGAAGAAGCTGCAGGCTCTGAGCACCAATTTTCCAGATGTAACTGTGCATTTCTGAACCAGGAAAGGCACTCTGCTGATGAATCAAACCCCCAAATCCTTACACTGCACAACTTTTATGTTAGCTAGAACAGCACTGCAAAATACTTTATTTTGCCATCCAAGCAGCAAATTTTCTTACCTATTACTCCTTATTGCCCTTAAATTATTCCACCTCACCTTTGGGGATGTGAGCCCCCCTTCTGCAGCCCCTCCCCATCCCAGCAGCTCAGACGACTCTCCTTCAGTGGACCTTACAAAAAGAGGGAGAGAGACAATTTGCAAAGGTCTGGAGGGACAGGACAAGGGGGAATGGCTTCACAGTGACAGAGGGCAGGGTTAGATGGGATATTGGGAAGAAATTGTTCCCTGTGAGGGTGGTGAGGGCCTGGCACAGGTTGCGCAGAGATGCGGTGGCTGCCCCATCCCTGGAAGTGTCCAAGGCCAGGTTGGACAGGGCGTGGAGCAACCTGGGATAGTGGAAGGTGTCCTTGCTCATGGCAGAGGAATGGACTTCATGATCTTGAAGGTGCCTTACAACCAAAACCATTCTGTGATTCTGTTATTATCTTGCAGGAAAACCATGGTTTGATTTTTTTCTGTTTCTTCTCATTTCAAAATGAAACAAAATCAGAAAATCAAACCAGTATGTCTGGTTTTGCATTCACCTAAAAATATTTGCACCCCAAGAAGCTTATCAGTGTCCACACTCATCTGACGGTCTCCCCTTCCATCAGGACAGCTCTTTCCCCCTCAGCTGCTTCATGCCTGAGACTCCCTTCCCACGTCACAAGCTTCCCTGTCATGCAAATTGTGTATACATGGGTGCAAAGCAAAGGCCAGATTGTTTTGTGCCATTGCAATAATAGCTTAAAATGACAATGTTCATGTAGTCTATTTTGCAATCAGAATTTTTCTGCATGAATTTCTTGTAAAAGTAGATAATATTTTTCTAGGTTCCTTTATGCTCACAACTGAACACAAGAACTTCAAAACACGTTTCTTTTGTTGTTTTTGTTTGGTTTTACATGGCACGAAGTGAAAGCTTGCCTCACCTACTACCACACTCCACGGAGAACACACCCAAGGGTACCCTCACACACCTCCTTCCCTCCAAAAAAGGCACGATGCTCACTGGGGTCACTCAAAAGTCTCCAAAGAGTGCCACAAGCAACATCTTGTCCTCCTCATTTGATGTCCCCACTTCTCATCCCTCAGGGCCAACCTCTCCAGCTGAGCTCCTCCATAGCCAACGAGGAAAAGAAGAGCCATCCACAGGGCTAAGTCATCTCGCCTCTTGTATTTCTCCACGCAGGAGGATCTGAACATGGAAATGCTTGGAGTGACCAGGGTGTCTGGGCTGGATGCTTCTTCTCTCCTTAAAGCAGATCAGCTCTGTTCAGCTCACAAGGTGATGCTGCAGCATCACAGCAGGGAAATACAAAGTAATGAGGTTTCCAGGGCTGTTTATAAATTTAACAGCCAGGGAAATCTGGGCTGGAAATGTCATAACATCTGCAGTAGAGTGATACACGTTCTGATTTATTTGGGTTTTTAAATTTAAAAGAAGGAAATCTGCAGGCTGTGAAGTGGGTGTACCTGCAGGCAGAGCCCCCGTTACGCAGCTTCTCCACTGCGACAGGCCACAGCACAGCTCCCAGAGGCTGGAGAAGGAACTCATCATTCTCTTGGTGATTTAACACCATATTTCATCGTTTGCACCAACAGTGCAGCACTTGGTGCCACAGGGATCTGTCTTCATCCCTGTGCTATCTGCATAGATTTTTTTGCTTTAGACTGCCTCCCTCCACTCCCAGGGAGCTACGTGACATTTGCTGTGCATTTACCACATTCTGAGAGTCTGAAAATAGTCCAGGAGTGAGGGCAAGGCTTTTTTCTTGTCCAGAGGAGAAGAAAAGCCTTATGGCTTGAACCCCAGGGAGCCCAGGAATAGCTGGGAAGCCACTCCCAAGCCAGGCCTTACTGCAGCATCCTGGCTTAGTAGCTTTCTTCACCGTTTCTTCTTTAGAAATCTGTGCAAAGCCTGTGGAGAGCTGGGCATCTTTCAGAGTCCTCCAGTGTCAGACCTTCAGTTCACACCTTCCAGGTCTTCCCTGCACGCCTCTGAATTGAAATGTCACCTCTCCCGAGTCCCAGGAGGGTGACCTGACTTTTAAGAGCAGGGATGATGCCATGTCTGAGCTGAGACGGCTCCTCTTACACCTGACCAGGCAAGGAGGGATCAGGAGAGAGCCTCCTCCCTCTTCCTGCTGCTGAGAGCATTCTCCTTGGTCCACCCACTCAGGCTGGTGCCTACCTACATTTGGCTTTTCAAATTACATAGAATTCCTATTATGAGGGTATACAGAAGCCTGCCAACATTATTCCATTCACTTCAGATGTCTCTGTAGGCAATTCCTCCTGTCTGTCTGTCTCTTACCCTCCCGAAAAAAACCAAAAAGGAACAAAGCTACCACGGGTTAAAAGAAAACGTACCTGGTTACTAGAGGTGTTGTTCACGAGGACAGAAAGTCAGTCAGGGGCTAGTTTGAGTCCCACGTACTTTGTCATGCTTCTGTCAGAGAGGGAAAGGGAGAAAGGGGCAAAGTTTCCCACGACATAAATATGAAGGGTAACAAAGCTGATTTCGGAAAAGCAGCAGAGAAATGCCGTGATCCTGCACGATGGAGCAGTCACGTGTTGGCGTTGATTTACACAGGTAAAGTGTGAGAGAAGAAGCAGGTGGAGGAAGACAAGCCCGTGCACTAGCGAGCAGGAAATTAGGTGCTAACGCTTGGGAAAAGGCGTGAAGGCAACCATGGGAGCTCTCTGAAAACAGCCACCCAGCGCCATTACCTGTCCCCAAAATGGAGCAGGGCTATCACGGGCACTGGGAAGCAAACAGAGCCAGAGCAAAAGCATCATTATCTCACACAGTGCCCTGAACCCCCAGGACCTGCACCCAACACTTTTATCCCTTTGTGTACCTCAAAACGGATTATTTGGTGTTTCCCCTGCCACAAATCCATCCATGGAAGCTTTTCTCTGGCCCAGGCTGGCTCTGACCCTTCGTATGTTGCTCTGATTTTGCTCCTGCAGCCTCACACCATGTCCATCATGCTTTGTCTTTTCTGCTGGGTGTCACAGAAGGGTTCCTGAAAGGCTGATCTCACCCTGCAATTTTTGTCTTCCCTCTGCTTTGCAACCATGCTCTCAACACCATTCCTTTAAGTCCGCTAGCTGAGGAGTCACAGGTGATCCAGGAAGCTGGGAGCCTTCATTCCAGGTGGCCTGTCCAGGAGAAAAGCCTCATGCCATGGGCAAGGGATGGGCTGAGCTTGGCCACCACCCCCTTGCCCAACACCAGGCCCCTGGGGGGAAGGAGAGTTGGCAAGCACATGTGATGCAGCAGTTCCCATTTAAATGCTCTGATGGGAAGAATGATAATTTCAGCATGAACGCAGCCCTGATTTCTGGAATTTGGTTACGTGCTGCTGGGAAAGGCACAGGCTGAGGGCTGGGGAGGGGCTGAACACCAGTGGGAGGCCAGAGGAGAGGATGGTAGGCAGAGGTGGAATAGGACAAGATAGGATGGGAAAGGATGGGTGGCAGGTGGAGGAGGGATGGTGGCAGCTTGAAGCAGGACAACAGTTTTGAGCTCCACCTCATAGGATTGTAGCATGAACCAGGTGGGAAGGAATCTCAGGAGGTCTCGGGTTCAGCCTCCTCGTCCACACTGAGTCAGTCTGACCTGGTTAAACCAGGTTATTCAGTGCTTTATTCAGTTGGATCTTGACGACCTCCAGGGATGGAGGCTGCACAACACCTCAGGAAAACCTCCTGCAATGGGTTGAATCTTCCTTAGTGTGTCAGAAATATATGTCCTGAGGATGTAACTAGTCTCTTCTGGGAAACTTCTGAACACCTCCCATTGTTCTGCCTTTCTCTCCCCTCCTGAAGCACCCGGCAGGTGCCAGACTTTGGGCCCAGGGCTGGGTGCCTCTTTGCTGAAGTCCTGTGAGCACTGAGTGCAGGGAAGGTTACATCACCTCAATTCCTGACACCAGTGGCTCCTGCTCATATGTCCTATTTCTTTGCTTTCTTTTCCCTCATTGAACAGCAGAAGAATTTTGACTGTCCTCAGCACTCATCACTCTTCTCTGACGAAGTTGTCCACTGTGTTAACTGCAGGCTGCTGGAATAGGTGTTGCACAGTCCTGCTCTGGGTCTCACTCCCTTGATACTTCATTTAATGCATCTTTACATCCTGGCAATAATGATCAACAACTGCTCTCTCTGACTTTGTTTAGCATTCACCTTACAGTGAGCAAATCTAAATTCTAGTGCCCCAGTTTGCTTAAATAACACACCAAAAAATGCTTTAGCAATGCCAAAATGAATACCCCTGCTGGTTATTTTCTGTTGAGAAACTCAGTTTCCGTGTTTTCAAAGGAAATTAGTTTACTCTGACATCATTTGATATTGGATATGACTGATACGGTTGTTTTCAGAAGCACCTTGGTTAGAAAAAATAGTTTATTTGCTTTGATTTATGAATGCTTTTAGAGCTTGTGAGGACTTTTGTCATTGCTGTTCCTGCTTTCAACAGAGCTGAGATAAAATGTTATTTCTGTACCTTTGAGTGTGGATTATTTATAGCGACAGCCTGGCCTATGCCAGTGCACTGTGATTGCATTGGGTGAACAAAATAAGGAGTGACATCCAGAGATGCTGCCTCCTGATAATAGTATGAAGCATTCAGATGAAAAAAATGAGTTATCAGCACTCACACAGTTTTATAAATTGCTACAGTTTCACTGAATTTACTGAGAACCTACCAAGGCAAGAGGATAATTTATAACAATAATAATAATAATAAAGTGGTATTTGTTCAACAGAGAGGTGAGTCCCCATGCTTAAAATTACTTGAGCAATAGCATTTTTTCAGCCCTGCATAGCTCTGTAAAAGCCAAAGCATTTAGAAAGTTGTCTTTCTGAGAGATAGCATCCCCTCCTCCTCTCTTCCACCACCAAAGCACCCAGGAACTATGCAAGGGGAATGCTAACGTGTATTCCTCATTTCCATCTCCCAGCTTTTGCCAAAGACGCCACCGAGGCTTGTGTAGGGTCGGCTTCTCGTTCCCCTCGTTACTTGACCAAATCTGCAGACGGTGAACGCCCCCTGGACAGTCTCACTGCACACTCACCCCACAGGGAAGGGACACTGCTGCCACTGAGCAACACCGTGCTGGGAGGAGAAGAGTGCCTCCAGCTCCAGGGTCCAACATCACAAGGATGTGGAGCTGCTGGAGCGAGGCCAGAGGAGGCCATGGAGATGCTCCCACGGCTGGAGCTCCTCTGCTCTGGAGCCAGGCCGGGAGAGCTGGGGGTGTTCACCAGGAGAAGAGAAGGCTCCAGGAAAGACCTCAGAACCCTCTCCAGTGCCTAAAGGGGCTCCAGAAGAGCTGGAGAGGGACTTTGGACAAGGGCCTGGACGGACAGGACATGGGGAAATTTCACATTGCCAGAGGGCAGGGTTAGAGGGGATATTAGGAAGGAATTCTTGGCTGTGAGCATGGAGAGGCCCTGGCACAGGTTGCCCAGAGAAGCTGTGGCTGCCCCATCCCTGGAAGTGTCCAAGGCCAGGTTGGATGGGGCTTGGAGCAACCTGGAATAGTGGAAGGCGTCCCTGCCTATGGCAGGGGATTGGACTGGATGACCTCTTAAAGGTCCCTTCCAACCTAAGCCCTCCTGTGACTCTGTGATTTTAGGAATACCCTCCCCAGATTACCCACTCACCAATTGCTACCAGGCGTACAAAGCGTAGAAATCAATGAGCTCTACCCAGCCCAAGCCTGTCACACTTAGAGCAGATTTCAACTGTGGAGCTGCCCACAAACAGATAGATCTGCAAAGGGCACAAACAAGAAATACTTGACCCCACTCAATCCTCCATTTGACGCAGGTTTTTTGGTGTCAAATGTAATGAATAAAAAGTGGTCTGAGCACATGCAAGAGCCTGCAGCAGTGAGCTGATTTAGCATGGGCAGTGCCAGGTAATCCCCCTGCTGCCAAGAAAACCCACCTACAACTGTGCTCTGTCTCTGGATCTTTCTGCTCTCACCCTGATTACCCATTATGTTCATTAATCCTTCTCTAATGCATAATTGCTCTGTGTTCTTGTACTTAAGGGAAATTCCGGATTAGTTTGAATAACACCACTTTGGCTTTTCGCAATGTGGTGTAAGCTTTAAAGCTGCTGAGCATACCTCAGTAACTCCAGAGTCATTTGTTCACTTCCAGGAGGTTCCTGGTCTCCAAATCCTGCCTGTGCCCACTGGACACTATGGTAATGTAGCGCTTCCTCCTTTCATTTTACAGTTGACATCTGCAACTACATCTGTTCATGTCCATAAGGAACCTCCTGAACACGGTGAGTTTGAATGACGTGGTAATAACAACCACTGTTCTGCTCCATTGGCTGGCTGTCCAAGCCACTGCCTTGGGAAAAAGAGGAATGATCTGTGCCTGATTGCAGCCACTCCACCAGGAACCGATGTGTTCCTCAATGCTGTAACACCCACTTCAACAGTTCTATTGCTCTAAATATGAGAGAAGTCAGTGTAAAGGTAATGACCACACCTTTAAAACACTTGCTTGGGAATACACATTAGTGCTACTGAATGCTTCCTGCTAGCTCACTGTGATTAACCTGTCTCTTCATCTACCTCTTGCTCTGAGTCCTCCAAAGGAGCACATGAATTTCCATCTTCTGCAGCTTCTAGGTAAATGCATCAACAAGGCACTGGTGCATCAGTACTCAATAATGAGTGACACATAAAGCTCAATTAAATTACTGGAATGCACAAAAATAAATGGCAGGCCCAGGTGTCAGCTTGAGCAAGAAACTGGTTCCTGCATGAAGAATTTTCACAAGTGTGGAGCCCAGGGTCACTGCACACCCTGCAGGCAGCCAGGGATGCCAGGTCTTGCTGTCTTCATAGAACCATAGAATCACAGAAGGGTTTGGGTTGGAAGGGACCTTAAAGTTCATCTCATACCAAAGCCCCTGCCATGGACAAGGACACCTTCCACTATCCCAGGTTGCTCCAAGCCCCATCCAACCTGGCCTGGAACACTTCCAGGGATGGGGCAGCCACAGCTTCTCTGGGCAACCTGTGCCAGGGCCTCACCACCCTCACAGGGAACAATTTCTTCCCAATATCTCAGCTATCCCTGCCCTCTGTCAGTGGGAAGCCATTCCCCCTTGCCCTGTCCCTCCAGGCCATCGTCCAAAGTCCCTCTCCAGCTCTCCTGGAGCCCCTTTAGGCTCTGGAAAGGGCTCTGAGGTCTCTCCTGAAGCCTTCTCTTCGCCAGGTGAACACTCCCAGCTCTCCCAGCCTGGCTCCAGAGCAGAGGGGCTCCAGCCTTGGGAGCATCTCTGTGGTCTCTGGACTCGCTCCTATGGCTCCACGTCCTTCTTGTGTTGGGGGCCCTGGAGCTGGAGGCAGCTCTGCAGGTGGGGTTTTCCAGGTGCACAAGTGCCTGAAGCTGCAGATCGTGGTCAGCACAGGAAAGACACGGCCCAGGACAGAGCAGGTGACGTCTGCTCCCCGCCCGGACCCTGCAGGCATTGGCTGCTGGTGCCAGAATGTTGTCGGTCACATTAATTGTGACCACATCCAGTTCCTGCTGTAAGAGTCCTGCGTGTTCATCGCTCAGCCCACACCAGCTCAGGGCAGATAAGCACGGAGCAAGAATATTTTCATCTCTTCTTCTACTAATTTTTACATGTATATGCTGATAAGTCTTTTGTCCCAGTGGTATCTTGTGTGGGGGAAAAAATGTAACAGCTTATTCAGCCCATGTACTAATCAGCACATATTTGTCATGTAAATTGTTACAGGAATTCGTTTTTCCCTTTCACTGTCCTCTTTTGTATTTTTCCACTCATGAACACACACAGAGGGCACAGCTCATTTCCGATTTTGATACAGCTGCCTATAATAGAATTATTTCCATCTCATTTTTAGCTTTTATTCATTTTCATATGTATACTCTTTTTTTTTTTCTTTTTTAGCTATAGTAATTTATATATTATGTTGTTTACAACTTGTGATGTCTATTAAACCTTTTGATAGGGTGAGGCCAGGTGGGATGGGGCTTGGAGCAACCTGGTCTAGTGGAATTTGTCCCTGCTCATGGCAGTGGGGGTGGAATGAGATGACCTTTAAGGTCCATTCCAACCTAAACCCTTCAATGATTCTATGTTTAATCACTTATTTCATTCATTTGCTTTTTTAGGACCTAGCAACTTGTTTCTGGTTGGTTGGGGAGTTTTTTTCTGTTCCTTTTTCCTTCATTTTGGGGAAAAGAAACCTTTTGCAAAATAACACAACTCAAATATTCTTGAACATTTCTCTTATCAAATTCAATGTATTATATTGCCACTTCTTTTTAAAATACTTTTGAATAATTCTATTTCATTGGATTAGCAAAATCTTTTTTGAAATAATTTTGAATAATTATATTTTATTGACTATCCTGTAAGAACACTTTTCCCTTTTAAGCAGAGAAGAGGCCAGTAATATCCCTTAATATCCCTGCTAGCAGGAAGTGTTGCTGCTGCTTGCACACTTGATCTGTGGGTATCTGCCTGGCTGCTCCCATAGGAGAAATGGATGATGTTGGGTTTTTCCCCAATAAAGGAGCTCCTTGTTACCCAAACCCATTATTTTCCAGCTGTAATTTAGGTGATGCTTCCATCGACACCAAGTTGTTCTGTGTTTCTTTAATGTTCAAACATTCCTGCTGCTATTTTTTTTTTCCATTAGAAGGGAAAAGAAAGAGTTTGTGCTCTTCTTTTGAGGTGACCAACCAAAGCTAAAGTTTATTTGTTGTACACAGAAAAGAGTTTGAAGTGCTGTCCCAAGGACAGGACTCACCCTTTGACCCACACAAGACCAAGTCCCTGGCAAGCCAGTGACCTACTGAAGGATGACTTTCCTGCTCGTATATGGCAGGGGAAAGATTTCGAAGGAAAACAGGGGTGCTGAGTTTCACCAAAAGTGAAGGAGCTGCTCAGGGATGGTTTCAGCAGAGCTCTCCTTTCAGGAGACATGGGTTTCACAGCTCAAAATGCAAACATTCATTCCAAAAATAACTAATTTGCAAGGCAAAAAGTTGAAAATCTCTCTCCTTTGCTCTCCTGCTGCACAGAGGAGATGCATTTGGGTCTCCCAGACCCCAAGTTATTCACTGCACAAATAAAATATCTGTACTTCCATGGTCTTGCTCACGTTGTGGTCTGGGCAGGACAAGATTGGAGTTCCTGAGCCAAACATTGGTGGGAGCTGGGGAGATGGTGTTGTATTTCTGTACCAAGATCAGGATGGCTGTGCAGGGTCAGTCCAAGAGTCCATCCAGCCCAGTTTCCCACCAGACTCAGGCAGGTACCTCAGGAAGTAGGAACATGGGGTATTTCCTACTAATACTGACACGACCTTCAATTATTGTCAACTCTTAATTACTCAGTTCCTGCAGGTGAAGTGGTTTCTGTGCATTCTGTAACCCCGTTCAGTCTCCCCTTTGGTTTGTCTTGAACCTGGAACACAAGATCTTCTTTTTATGCTGTTCTAGTGCTTGAAAAAGTCTTGAATGAAATTAAGTAATTGAAAAGACTCGGCTAACTGTTGCTCACTAGTTTTAATCAGTCAATGTCCTTTTGTAGCATCTGTCATGGAATCATTTCATTAATAAAAATCTGCCTCTTCCTGCAGATCTGTAAGAACAGGATGTGTGTCAGGGCAGCTCTTATCAACAACTGCAGTGAGAAAAAAACATGATGGCAAAGGGGTAAGTCAAAAACATCTAAGTATCCTTTGACTAGCAGAGAGCACAAACTGTAAATTTGTCTCTCAAAAGCAGTCTCAGAAGTCCAGAACCATTCCTGGGTCAGCAGTACAGGGATTATCTTGGTTTTCACCCATGACTGTCCCCAGATCCTGCTCTGGCCACCCACAGCTTCATAGCAGTGTTTGTTGTTTACTTGTACCATTTTTTCCTTTGTTGCCTCAAATACTGTGAAAGCCAACTTCCACAACACAACACTTCATCCTTCCTTGCGTCCATCAGTGCTACTGAATTTAAATTAGGTGGAGGCAGAGAGATCTTATAAAAAATGCATGCTCAGGTCTGTCACTTTGCTTTCCTTACAAACACCACGGAAACAGCACATTTTGTACAACACAGGCTGCACTCAGTCTTACATAAACCCTACTTTTCAGACATTAGCACTGGCAAAACTATTTCACAGGTGGATTTTTTTCTTCTGACATCACCTCCAAGAAAGCTGCCCCCTCCCAGACAGGTATTATTTTAGATGACCAGATCTGTCTGAGTGTTAGTGTGGATGCTAAGGGAGAATACTGGGAAGATTTGCCATCATCTGTCCTTTATTATTGCTGAGGGCCAGTAAGCAAAGCTACTGGCAGTCTGTTGGGCTGTAATTGGAAGGATGTGAGGTCTGCTTTCCTTCTGCTTGGTCACCAGAAGTTTTTGGCATCAGTGCTCTCAAAGTCATTGGAATAATCCTGGCTTTTTACTGTCTCTGGAAAGAAGGGTTCTAATCCCAAATTACCATGCAACTAGAGGGTTAGAGGCTCATTTCTGCAGCACCTCAGCGCACGTCACAGGCACAGGCTGAGGGCAGGCCCTCAAGGCAGCACGACCCAAAATCAGGGCACTAATCCTGAGGGAAGTCTTCCCTTTGCTCTGATCTGCAGTGAGGATACTCAGACTGTTTGGCAACTCCTCTGCATTGAGTTTGTCTGGGCAGGTTTTGATAGCAAGGAGGTTACAGGGGTGGCTTCTGTGAGAAGCTGCCAGAAGCTTCCCCCATTTCCAGCAGAGTCAATGCCAGGTGGCTCCAGGGCGGATCCATGGCTGGCCAAGGCCAAACCCATCAGCAACACTGGGAGCACCTTTCAGATAAAGTATTTAAGAAAGTAAAAAATAACTGGCTAACTTCAGCAAAACAGAGGAGTGAGAATACATGAGTGCAACAGCCCTGCAGTGTCCAAGGTCAGTGCAGAAGGAGAGGCAGGAGCTGCTCCAGGTGCCCGAGTAGAGATTCCCTGGCAGCCAACGACGCAGCCCGTGGTGAGGCAGTGCTGCCTCTGCAGCCTCTGGAGGACTCCACGCCAGTCCAGTTGAGCCTGGGAAGGAGAGAGGGGTGAGGGAAAGGTGTTTTAAGGTTTGTTTTTTATTCCACATTGTCCTACTCTGATTTGATCGATAATAAATTAAACCAATTTCCCCAAATCGAGTCTGTTTTGCCCAAGATGGTAACGAGTGAGTGATCTCTCTCTGCCCTTATCCCAACCCATGAGCCTTTTGGTAGATTTTCTCTCCTCTGCCCAGCTGAGGAGGGGAGTGACAGAGTGGCTTTGTGTGCACCTCCAGCAACCCCACCACACTCCCACTGCACCCCATGAGAGGTTCAGCTGTTACACAGCATGAGTGAGAACCAAGGAACACAGGAGCTGAGTAGTCCAGCCTGGACAAGGAAAATACATGTGCAACTGAGGGAGTCATACTCCTGTCTTGCAGGAAAACCTGTAATTATGAAACTGTATGAAGGTGACAAATTCATTTTGAACATACTTGTGAATGTTGTCATGACAGAAACAGAACACTTACAAGAGCAGGGTTGCTCTGCAATTAATGGGGAGTACAAAAGTGTTTTCCAATTCTGAGATGAAAACAGCCTGAGAAATGCAAAAAGCACTCATATTAAGCTGCAAAAAGGCAACTATAACCGTATTTCACCTTCTATGTGCTGCCCTCTCTTCCCTGCTGCCTTTGTAGCACCACTTCCAACAGGACCATGACCTCAGCAACAGATTGGGAACTCCCGCTGCCCTCCCCTCGCCAACACAGCAAACACCAAAGGATCAGGACAAGCCACATCGCCCACAGCAGCCAGTGACCAGGGGCACCAGACTGTCACCTTCGCCCCAAACAGGTTGAACATTACTAGAGTGGCAGCTAAAGCAGAGGAACAAATTGATCTTAGGAGATGGATTTCATCCAGCCTGTCTCTGCTGTGCTATTCCCCAGAGGAACACAGGGCCACCTCACGATATATTTTTCACACTGTAAAGACATGTGTGTTTTCTTTTAGGTGTGTAACAGTAAGAACTGTTACTGTGATTTTGGATGGGCCCCTCTGGACTGCAAGCTGGAAGAATTTGGAAGCAGCGCTGAGAGGGGACCACCTCTTCCTTTGCAGAGGTTCAGTGGGACCTCTCTGCACATCGAGCTGCCTGTCTCAGCTTCATTTTTCCAACAAGATTCCACCTTTTTTTTCAGACCACTTTAGGGTTTGTTCAGGCATCTCTTTGTCCCTTACTGTTTAGCCACGTCAGATTATTCATTTCCTCTTCTCTCGCCTTTTTTTATTGTTCCAGTTGTGCTTTTTTGCCTGACTCTCAGACTGCTCTCCCAGCTGCAGATCAATTCCATTAAGCACAGAGGCCAAGCAGACAGCACACAGTTCATTAAGATGTTTTATGAGGGGTGTTGTTCTGAGCTCATCAAAACCCTCCTGGGAGAACCCTCCTCTCAACACAGATGTGCAGCTGAGCTCCAGTCCTGGGAGGACAGGAGAAATAGTGATATCCTGCTGCCTTCCTATACATTAGGTGTTCTAAGTCACTCAGCAGTGCTCCACAAACCCATTACACACAATTGCTGACAGCCTTCATCTTTCCCAACCCTCTGCTCATAACCCATCTACTGACAAAGAACTATTAGACTTTTCGGCTGTTTACTTGGCCAGGCACAGTTGCTCAGGCTGGAACAGGCCCTCTGGCACTGCAGAGTGACAACTGTTTTGGGCAGGTAACAGTTTATAGATCAAATCAATCATTCTTCAAATATTAACCCGTGGTGACATTTCACCTCTCTGTTCCCTTGGAAGGGAACCCAAGTGGCATTCCTTTGATTTTCAATCTTTATCACTCACTGAAAAATACAAACAAACATTGCAAAAAAAGAAAGACTTTAAAGTAGTGTGTGGAGGATAAATGCTGTCTTATCCTCTTACCATTCTGTGCATTTTTCGCAGGTCAAATGGATTTATAAGCTTAACTGAAAGAATATGGAAACGTGGCTGCAGACAGGGAGAATGTTCAAAATCCCAAACTAGGAAATGAACTGTGGAGCAGTACACTTAGCACAGGTAGCTCATTGTGCAAGCTGCAGGTTGAGCTCTGCGTGGTGGGAAATGGCAGGAGCCTGAGGCCAGAGGCAGGTGAGCAGCCACACACACAGAGGGAGCCAAAGACTCCAAAGGAAGACCCCAGACTATCACACACAGGACGGAAAAGACTTTTGCAATTAAAAAAAAATAAGTAAAAAAATGCTTTAAAGTTCTGTTGTGGTCTTCAGGAAGTAGAATCATAGAACCACAGGATGGTTTTGGATGGAAGAGACCTTAAAGCTCATCTCGTTCCAAACCCCTGCCATGGGCAGGGACACCTTCCATTAGACCTGGTTTATCAAAACCCCATCCAACCTGGCCTTGAACACTTCCAGAGATGGAGCAGGAACAGCTTCTCTGGGCAACCTGTGCCAGGACCTCACCCCACTCACAGGGAAGAATTTCTTCCCAATATCCCAGCTAACCCAGCCCCCTGGCAGTGGCAAGCCATTCCCCCTTGTCCTGCCACTACATATCCTCGTAAATAGTGTCTCATCATTTTTCCTGTAGGCTCCCTTTAGATGCTAGTAGGGGCTCTAAGGTCTCCCTGGAGCCTTCCCTTCTCCAGGCTGAACAATCCCAATTCTCTCAGCCTTTCCTCACAGCAGAGCTGCTCCATCCCGCTGATCATCCTGGTGCCTCCTCTGGACTCTCTCCAGCAGCACCATATCCTTCAGATGCTGGANTGATGCTGGAAGCCCCCAGGGCTGGAGGCAGCTCTGCAGGTGGGGTGTCACCTGAGCAGGGCAGAGGGGCAGAATCCCCCCTTTCCTGCTGCCCACAGGGGTTTGGATGCAGCCCAGGACACGGGGGGCTCTGTGCCCCCAGCACACACAGCCAGGGCAGGGCCAGCTCTCACCCACCAGCACCCCCAAGTCCTTCTCCCAGGCATGCTCTCAATCCATTTTCCACCCAGCCTGGATATGTGCTTAGGATTGCCCTGACCCAGGTACAGCACCAGCACCTTGGTCTTGTTAAACCTCATGGCATTCCCATGGCCCCGATTCTCAAGCCTGTCCAAGTCCCTCTGGATGGCCCTGTCCTTCAGGTGTGTCACCCGCACCACTCAGCTTGGTGTCATCTGCAAACTCACTGATTGTCGATCCCTTTGTGTCATTAATGAAGATATTAAATAGCACTGGTGCCAACACAGACCCCTGAGGGACACCACTGGTCACTGACGTCCATCGGGACTCTGAGCCGTTGACCACCACCCTCTGGATGGGACCATCCAACCAATTCCTTCTCCATCTTACAGTCCTGTTGTATCTGCAGAAAATTTTGGCACTTAATGCACTGCAATTAAAGCATAAAATTACTGTGCTTGTGTACCAGACACTGTACGTTACGTGTTCTTCTAGCAAAAAGGTAACAGGATCTCCATCCAAATATCAGCTGTGCCAAAGGAAAGTGAAATATTTAGGCTTTATTTTGGGGAAGGGGCAACAAATGATAGAGACAGAAAGAACAGAGGCAAAAATTGAGCTCCTACATCCAGTCACAAAAAGCAGGTACGAGGTTTCCTCGGAGCTGTGGGGTTTTGTTGGCTGTGCATTCCAGGGTTAAGGGAACTGACCACGTCTCTGACTGAAACAACCAAGAATGAAGAGACAAAGGAGAGCTGGTCACACCTGGACCCAGGTGCAGTGGGAGCACCAGCCTGCATTGTCAGTGGCAGCAGTAGCAGCAACCCAAGCTCTAACACCAGGCATGCATTAAAAAGATGCAACACCCTGGATGCAACGAGCCTATTGCCTCTACCTGATGGTGGAGAAGAACATCAGCAGTGTGAGCAAGAGATGTGCGTTTCAAGTAAAGCACAGACTTATTTAACTGACGATCCCTCATATAATCCCGATCCAGTTCTATTTGCAGGTGGCTCGTCCCACTCCCTGCAAGAACAACCATTCAACCCCCTGCCATGGGCAGGGACACCTCCCACTATCCGAGGTTGCTCCAAGCCCCGTCCAACCCGGCCTTGGACACTTCCAGGGATGGGGCAGCCACAGCTTCTCTGGGCAACCTGTGCCAGGGCCTCCCCCCCCTCACAGGGAACAATTTCTTTCTAATATCCCATCTAACCCTGCCCTTGCTTGGAGCAACCTGATCTAGTGGAAGGTGTCCCTGCCCATGGCAGGGGGTGGAACGGGATGATCTTCCAGGTCCCTGCCATGCCAGGCCGCCGCGGTTCCCGCCCCACCACAGGCTGCCCTCTTGGCTCATGGCGCCGCCCCAGCCCCGCTGACGTCGGTGCCGCGCGTCGGTGCGTGACGTCAGGAGCGCGCCGGGCGGGCGGGCGTTGCCATGGAGGCGGCGGACGAGTGGCTGCTGCAGTCGCTGCGCCTGTGAGGGACCCCCGGCACCCACCCCGACACCAGCCCCGGCACCCCCGCGCACCGCCGGCCTCACGCCCGCCCTCTCCCCGCAGGTACCGCGACCTGCACACCTTCGAGCTCCAGGCGCCCACCCGCCTCATCGAATGGGCCCGCGAGAGCCGTGAGTGCGGGGCGGGGGTGCTGAGGCTGAGGGGAGGGAGGGGGATCAGGCCGGGGTCTTTCCGGGTGGGGTGGCTGTGCCGAGCCGGTGGAAGGAAGGGGACCCAGGGGCCGAGCCTCGGCTGTTGAGAGGGAGAAAGGGGAAAGAAGGCCGTGGGGTTGGGCCACGCTGGAGCTCCGGAGGGGAGGCCAGGGTGCAGGACCAGGACTCCAGAAGTGGGGCTAAGTGCCTGGGGCTGTACCACATTCAGCCTGGCCTGGAGCTCTAGGTCTGGGGTCCATGGACTGTGTGGTAACTCGGGTTCGTCTCAGGGAGGGTGGGCTGGGAAGGGGGGCAGCCCTCACCGTGTTCCTGGCTCTTCATGCCCACCCATCCAAGGTGTCTGCGTAGCCGGGTATGGACAGTCTGATGGGAACGAGATCCTGCAGCTGATCCCACCGCCAACACTGCAGACAAAGGAGACCCAGGTAGGTGTTGCAGCCAGGGTGGCACCAGACCTCTCTGATCTCCTTGGCCTGATGTTTTCAGAGATCAAGCCAGGGCTTGGTGGCCTTCATGAGCTGTTACCTGTTGCTGTGACAAGGGCATGGCCAGGCATTGAGCAGCTTTGGTGGAAAGGTAAAGCACGTAAGTCACCTGGTTGCTGTCCAGTCGTGTTATCCTCCTGCTGCTCTGCAGGCAGCTTGGGTCATGGACACTTCATCTCCAGGTGTTGGGATAAAAAGGTTTTGTGGGGAAGTAGGACAGATGAGGACAGCAAGGCAAGTGAAGAAGGGACTTGCTGAGCAGCCCGAGCCTGGGGGACCACCCTGGGAGGTTGGCCCTTGGGTGGGTGACCCCTGCACTGGAGTAGAAGGTGGTGTTTGGTCACTAGGCAAGCAGAAGGTTCCTGAACCAGATGTGCACAGATGGCAACAAACACAGACAGAGCTCTTGGTAGGAGCTTTCTCCAGATTTAATGTCTGTCTATTTTGGGATCCTTCAGTCCTGTATCACTTGTTGAAAAAGGCAACGCTGGACAGAGAAGAATTTTACCAAGAGTGTATCTCATGTCTCTGTCATTTTTCATGGTAACTGAGCACAAGTTGTGCACCATTAAGTGTGAAGAAATGGCTTTGCCTCTGATTTCTAGGGCCTGTGTCCAGAGAGAGATTTCAAGGTAGAATGTGGTGGATTTTCAAAGCGCCCAGTGTACAGCCTGAAATATGTGCCGGACACCAGGTATGGCCACAAGGTCTTTCCCAGGGTGTACTGGAGATGGAGAGGGGACTCAGCCACTGAGAGCAAACTCCTTTTCCATGCCTTCTTCCTAACCCAGCTGGTCAATCCTGCCAGCTCTGAGAGCAGTGTGAGTCTGGGTGAGGAGTTGCTGGCCAGTGACACACCAAGAACTGCTGATGTTGCTGCTGGCTCACCAGGGATCCCTCCCTACTCCACTTCCAAGCAGCAGAGGCCTGTAGAGTTTTCCTGCTCTACCTTGCTTCTGCATTTGGCACAGTGTGGAGGTGCTCAGCAGGCAGAGTAGGACACAGTGCCTTCTCCCACTGCTCTGCAAGACCCTGTGTGTGCAGGTTCAGATGGTGTTTTTCCCACTGTGGATTTAGACCAAGCAAACACCTTACCTCTGGCTGATTTATGTCCCTCGTTTAGCCTCTTCTTCTACTCAAGCCCCCATTGGCTACTTTGGGGCTCTCTGCACCATTCTTAGCCTAGTGCTTCTGGAAAATGTGATAATTAAATCATAGAATCGTTTGGAAAAGCCCTTTGAGACCATTGAGTCCAACCATTCCCCCAGCACTGCCAAGGCCACCACTAAACCATGTCCCCAGGTGCCACATCCACAGGGCTTCTAAAGCCCTCCAGGGATGGGGACTCCACCACTGCTCTGGGCAGCCTGTGCCAGGGCTAGACAACACTTTCAGGGAAGGAATTTTCCCAGTATCCAACCTAAACACCCCCTGGTACAACTTGAGGCCGTTTCCTCTTGTCCTGTCCCTTGTTCCCTGGGATCAGAGCCTGGCCCGCACCTGGCTGCACCCTCCTGTCAGGGAGTTGTGGAGAGCAAGAAGGTCCCCCCGGAGCCTCTTTTTCTCCAAGCTGAGCCCCCCATCTCCCTGAGCCTCTCCTCATCAGATCCTCATGAAATATCCTCATAAATGCTGTTGCCTGGGACTCTTGTTTGCATGGGCTCTGTGGAGCACTCTGCATGAAGAGTTCTGGAATTATGGTCCTTCCAGCGCCTACTCTGCTCCAAGCAGAGGAACGAGCTCCTGCTTAGAGGAGCAGCAGACCAGTTTGTCCCAGGCTGGGGAAAACAAGGCTGTTCTCTGCTCCTGAGGAGTTTTGTGAGACTCTTCCTGTTTCCTCAGCTTGCTGGTGACAAGTGGCCCACCTGACAGTTCCCTCCAGGTCTGGCAGACGTCAGCAGAGGACTCTGGTAAGGGTTTCTGAGCTGCAGTAGTTTCTCAATGTAGTCATTGCAGCAAACATCTCTAGCTTCACCTTCTTCCTGGGTGTCAAATGAGGAGTGCCACTTCCACGTCCTGAATGACCACCCTCGTGTGGCACAGGCTGGAGAAGGGTACGAGACGAGTCTGCACCAGTTTTGGTGGTTTGGACTCAACAGCACAAACCTCATCAGGGAATTAGTATGTTTAGGCCTGTCATAGCAGCCTTGGACTTCATGTAGTTGGCACAATGTCCCCTTAGTAACTCCAAAGATTAAAAATAAAGGGGCTCCATCCATCCCCTTTCGGGATAGACCGTGATCTACGTCACTTCTCTCAAAAAGGATCACCATTATTGAGGCTGCTACTGGGAAATACTTGCAAACCAAGTGACTTCCAGAAAAGCAAACCAGTTACTTCCAGAAAGGAAGTGCAAAATGTCATTAGAAGAAGAAGAAAACTTCTTCATTGAACATAAACATCTTGATTCACAACTTCCCGTATGTTTTGCTCAGCTTGCTGGATGTGTTGGAAAGAGGGGTCTTTTCCTGGAGAGGGGGTTAGGCATAATTAGATTCCTTATTGGTCTAGTAGGTCAGTTTTAGCTTTGTGAGGCTTCGTTGTGAAACAGCTTAATCTGATGGATTGCTTGGCTGCCGATGTGTTTTACAGCTGTTTCTGTCTCTTCCTAATAGATGTTATTAAATCTGTAAGCACCATAGCAACAGAAAACGGCACTGGGCAACCCTGGGCTAAAATTGCCACCATTTCAGCCAGAGCCCCGTGGGTCCTCCATGGCTCAAGACTTGACAGTGTCCAAATTACAGAGGTTGAATCGAGGAAAAATGTCTACACAGCAGGTATTCAAGGGAAGCCTGATTTTTGGAAAGGTGGGGTTTGGGTAAAGCAAGGGTAACTGCTTGAGTAGCAAATGCTTCACTGAGCAGGTACTTACAGAGGTATACCAGAGGGTATTAAGATATTTGCAGCAAGCACATTGTCATGAGGAAAGAGGCAACAGTGCTCAGGTCCATGTCCAGCTGCTCACCACTCGCCTGACACTGATTTCTCAGGTTGCTGCCCCAAATCAGCACTACCCGAGTGCTGTGGATAGTTCCAGTGCAGAGAACTGGGTGCGCAGAGGGCTGCTGTGTGTGCTGTCCCAAACAAGGGAGGTGACAGCCTGGTTACAACAGGTGCTGGGTGCAGGTCTGGTTTGCTGGGGGTCCTGGGGACTCTGCCTTCACCTCTATAGTGAGACTCAGTCTCCACACAGCTCATCCCTGGGGAGGGAGGAGGGATATGTGTCCGGTGTCTGTATCACAGTGCTGAGCAAAAGGAAGGTCTGTTTCTCACTGTTCCTGTGCCACAGGAACTCACAGAATCTTGGAGCGGTTTGGTTTGGAAGGGACATTTGAAGTTCATCTCATTCCAACCCCCTGCCATGAGTAGAGACATCTTCCACTAGACCAGGTTGCTCCAAACCTCATCCAACTTCCAGGGATGGGGCAGCCACAGCTTCTCTGGACAACCTGTGCCAGGGCCTCACCTCTCTCACAGGGTAGGATTTCTGTCCAATATCCCATCTAACTCTGCCCTCTGGCAGTGGGAAGCCATTCTCTCTTGTGCTGTCACTCCAGGCCCTTGTCCAAAGTCCCTCTCCAGCTCTCCTGGAGCCCCTTTAGGCACTGGAAGGAGCTCTGAGGTCTCCCTGGAGCCTTCTCCAGGCTGAACGTCCCCCAGCTCTCCCAGCTTATCTCCAGAGCAGAGATGCTGCAGCCCGTGGAGCATCTCCATGGCCTCCTCTGGACTCACTCCAACAGTTTTATGTCTTTCTGGTGCTGGGAGGGGAGCCCTGGAGCTGGCTGCATTACTCCTGAGCATACATCCTGCTTGCTGTCTCAGGGAAGACTGCAGCACAGAAATCCTGAAAATGCTCCTCACTGGACCTGAAACCTGCCTCTCTTTTCCAGCTTCCAGAGGCAGCGAGGAGCTCAGCAGCCTGGCCTTCCTGGACTGCAACACTCTGCTCCTGTGCTGTGCCACGGGCCAGCTGTGCCTGGCCGACATCCGGCAGCCGCAGAGTCCCGTGGAGGCCGTGTCCGTGCCCCCGGCGCCGTGTGGGGAGCAGTGGTGCATGGGCACCAGGCGTGGAATTCAGGGCTCCGAGCCGAGCTCCCAGCCCGTGGCTCGCCTCTCGAGCAGGGGGCTCCTCACCCTGACAGACCTCAGGAAAACCTCCGAGTCCTTGGCCTCAGCAAAGGCCAGAGTCCCCTCTCCTGGCTCAGGGGCGGAGTTCCTGTGTGTCTCCTGGGCTCCTGCTCTGGAAGGCTGCCTTGCCATTTCAGGTAGGTGTTTTCAGCAGAGATCTCCTTTTCTGCGTGCTTTTTTGATTTCTGTTTTTGTTGAGGCCCAGTTCACCCCACCTAAAACCCCCCAGCAACAGGCTGGCTGTTCAGAGCTGCCCCTGGAGCCAGCAGAGATGCCAGCTAATCATCCTCTGCAGCCGCCTCTCTCTCACAACTCTGGAAGGGGCCTGGATGGGTTCTGGGAGGCACTGCTGCCCTTCTGGGAGATCAAAGTCCCAAGCTGACCACAGGCACTGCACTGATAGTGCTGATGACAGCCTGGCTGCAGGGTACAGCATTGATAACACCAGCTGGGCAGCCAGGCTGCCTCTTGACCAGAGCCTTGCATATTCACACTCCTGAATCCACAGGCTTTTGGGATCTGGTCCAGGCACTCCCCAGCAGCTGTTCACTTGAGACATGCTCTTTGGAGGCAGAGCTGCTCTGTTCTCACAGGTTTCCAATCTAGGCCATTTGTCCTTGTTCCTGCTGGGAGGTGAGCCTGAGCCCAGCTGAACTAGAGCAAAGCAATTAATTCCTGCACTCTCTAATTCCCTTTTATCCAAGGTTTTGATGGGACCGTGCACGTGTATGACACGCAGAGCTGGGACAGCTCTGGCAGGGAAGCAGAGCCCATCTTCGTTCACAAAGGCCACGCATTCAGTGGAGCAGGTGGCAGCGGGGACCCTCCCCTGGTCACTGTGCACACGTGGCATCTGCAGAAACCCAGAACTTTGTTGTCAGCAGCAAGCGACGGTTCCCTGCATGTCTGGGACTGGGTTCAGCCCTGTGGGAAGTGTGGGTAGATGGTGTTTTGGTGAGGTGGGGCGTTTCCTGCCTCTGCCCTAGTGTGTGTGGGCTGTGGGGTGTCTGGTTGCCTGCAGATACTGTTTGGAGACTGTTGTAGTGAGCAGAACCAACTGTAAAAGTTCTATTTTAATAATAGTAAAATTTTTGGTTGTGTTATTTGTTCTCCTGTGTACCAGCCTTCAGATGAGAGCTGTGCCTGTGGTTCTGAACGTGGCTGCTGGCAGAGAACATCTTCTATTCTTTGATCCTAGGCTTGTGTCATGTCTGCAGAAGAAAACAGACAAAAAGGGAGAGGGAAAAAAAGGAGAATTGACAAGGGCCTGGAGTGGCAGGGCAAGGGAGAATGGTTTCACGCTGCCAGAGGGCAGGGTTAGCTGGGATATTGGGAAGAAATGATTTCCTGTGAAAGTGATGAGGCCCTGGCACAGGGTGCCCAGAGCAGCTGTGCCTGCCCCGTTCCTGGAAGTGTCCAAGGCCAGGTTGAACAGGGCTCTGAGCAGCCTGGTCTAGTGGAAGGTGTCCCTGCCCATGGCAGGGCATTGGAACTGGATGAGCTTTTAAGGTCCCTTCCATCCCAAACCATTTTGTGATTTTATGAAGAAAAACAGGAGTTTGAGGAAACAGGCTCTTGTGTGGGATATTTACCCACTGTTTTGCAGGCCAGAGCACCAAGGGGAAGCTGCACCCCTGAGGGGTGTTGACATTTATCACATGCACGTGTCATGAGCAGCAGCCTCTGCTCAGGAAGTTGCAGTGTGACCACAGCCTGCTTGCAGCCTGCCAAAGGAACAGGAACAACATTTCCAAGCCCGAGCCTGCTCCAAGCTCTGCCCCTCCCCCTCAGGATCCTGAGAGCACCTGGTCTAAGGCAAGGCATTGGTGTCCTTCGGCTCTTCTCCAACCAACTGCAAGTTTGGATTTGATGGAGCTGATGTGATTTCCTGGGCTGAGGAAGCAGGCAATGACTCCTGCAATGCCCACGCTGTTACCAAGGTGTTACTTGGGAAGTAAAAACCTGCCTGCAAAGGGCTCCCTTCTGCTCTGGGTGTCAGCTGAGGTGAGGAGGGGTTGAAGACCAGTGAGGTGGGGTGAAGGCTGTGTTTCAGGAGCACCTGAGGAAACCTTACCCTGGGAATGCACTGTACTGACCCACGCTGTTCCATGGCAACAGCTGTCTGCCTGGCAGCTGAGGCTGGAACCTGCTCCATTCTCCTTCCAGGACAAGCCATGTGGGTGCTTCCACTTCACTCCCAAAATTCCCCTTGGCAGCATGTGAAGCAGAGGCAGCATGTCCTGCCCGAGACTGGGGATGTTGATGCTTTGTCACCTACCAAAGCCATGGGTCTGTGTCGCCACCAGCAGTGAAAGGAAAAGTCTGTTTGAGTCCTGGAGGAGTCAAACTCTCCTGCAGGAGTGCCTGAGCCTCCTTTCCACCTGCCAAGGGTCCACAGCAAAATCAATCCAGCTGAACCAGAGTCAAATTGAGGAAAATGAGTTCTGACTACGGGCCTGGGAGCATTTCGGCCCCAGTGAGGGCAGGGTGGAGGGCCCCTGGCTTTCCAGTCTCTCCATCTGCTCTTGAGTCAGTTCCTTCCGGCTGTGGTAGAGCCGAGCATGCCCTTCCCCTGCACCCAGACCTCCAGGTTCCTCCGTTTAGGAGGTGGCTTTTCTGCCCCATGACTGGGACCTGGAGCAGTCCCAGGAAGGGCAGTGTGAGTACACTGCCATGAAGGGTTCCCAGAGCAGGATCCTGGAGCTCAGTGAGTGTTCCTCACATACCCCTGGGAGCAGGCGGTTCGGGAAGCAGAAGGTGCGGAGCTGAGCTGGTGGGGCTCCTCCTTCCTGGGGGAAACACCCACAGGGGGAGGGTCTGGCCTCGGAGGAGGTGGGCTCAGAGGAGGGGAGAAGACTACTGGAGCCTTCTGGCACCCAAGCTGCCTCTTTTACCGGGACATGTGGAGGAGCTGACCCCCTCCCACATCACAGTGATGCAGGTAGCGCAACGAGGACAGGGAACCGAACTTGCTTGGCTTTCAAAATGGGGCTTAAGCAATAGCACAGTTCGTACCCGTCTAAACTTCCCATTTTTTTCCTAAAATAACTTAAGCCTTCTTGTCCAGCTTGAACCAGATTTGACAGGGGACTGGAGATGTCAAAAATATTAAGTACTCACAGATGCCGAGGGAAGGGATTATGCACAAAAGAGGGATCTGGAGAATCACAGCAGGCAATAGGGACATTGCTCCCAGGAATGCACCACGTGGAGTCTCTGGCAATGCCCATGTGGGATCAGAGTCTGGTTGTGTGACTGTGGGGACTTTGGCTTTAGTGAAGCCAGATTTGTCCTTGGGGAAGACGGGGATGGCTGCTGGCACAAATGCTGACACCCATGAGGTAGACTGACTTAAGGACAGTCTCTCCATCCCCACAGCATCAGCATGGCAAGGGGAGCTCAAACTGCACTGGACATGGATGTGTCCACCCTCTGCTACCCCCGGGACCACAGAAAGGTCCTCCAGGCCTATCTTCACTGAGGCCTCAGTGTTTTAACTCCTGGGCAAGGTAGCACAGCTGGGGACATAGAAGCATGGAATCATTCAGGTTGGAAAAGCTAAGATCATGGAGTCCAATCATTCCCCCTGCACAGCCAAGTCCACCAGTAAACTATATATGTCCTGAAGTGCAACATCTACACATCTGTTAAATCCCTCCAGGGATGGGGACGTCACCACTGCCCTGGGCAGCCTGTGCCAGGGCTGGATAACCCTTTCAGGGAAGCAATTTTTCCTAATATCCAATCTAAACATCCCCTGGCACAACTTGAGGTAGGGTTTCTCTTTCTATGCCTGAGAGCAGACAAGACACAGCTTGTCCCAAGGGACTGTCTCCCAATTGAGGCCCATAAATTGAGGCGTTACTTTGCTCATCCCCCTCCTGCTGCTCCCAAAGAGGATGAGAAGCTCCCTGCAGCATTATCAGATGTGTGGATGTGGCACTTGGAAACGTGGTTCAGTGGTGGCCTTAGCAGGCCTGGGGGAACTATTGGACTCTATGATCTTAGAGGGTTCTTCCAACCTCCATGATCCTGTGATCCTTAAACCAATCAGCCCTGAGCAGTTCCTCAGCAGGACATGGACTGGACATGGCTTGTTGAACAAGCAGCTTGTTAGTGCCCTGTGCTTGTCATGCCATGCATTTCATTTCCAAAATAATGCCATTCCCTGCTGTGGGATACAGAATGCTTCATCTCCTCCTCTCTGCGTGTCTCTGCACCGCAGGAAGGCTGTCATCAGTGCAAGGATGGGGTGGAATGAGAAGGGCAGGTGCTGCTGCTCCCTCGTCCTTGGGCAGGAGGGAAGAATTTCTTCCCTGTGAGGGTGGTGAGGCCCTGGCACAGGTTGTCCAGAGAAGCTGTGCCTGCCCCATCCCTGAAGTGTCCAAGGCCAGGTTGGACAGGGCTTGGAGCAACCTGGGATAGTGGAAGGTGTCCGTGCCCATGGCAAGGGAATGAGATGAGCTTTAAGGTCCCTTCCAACCCAAACCATTTGATGGTTCTGTGACTTTTTGCCTGTGCCAACTCCCCAGTCCTTTGCCAACAGAAGTGTCCAGGCGCTGGGACTGTATTTTATTATTTTTCTTTTTTTTTTTTTTCTGAGTTTAATAAACTAGAATAATTTATTTGACAGAACACAGAAACATCACAGACAGGGTGAAGAAACCAAAGCAGCCGGTATCAATGATCAGTACAAAGGAACCACTTTACAAAAAGAAGTACCACGCTGCCCATCAGCTTTACCCAAAAATAACGGGGGGGGGGATGGGGAGGGGAAGGGGGGAAGGGCTCAGCTCAGCACCCCACAGACCGGTTGGAGGGGATGGAGCTATCCCCACAAAATGCTCTCAGGTGACAATGCTGACCACAGCAGCACAATAAATAGTGGGAATGGCCTCTCCGTGGTGATGGGAGACCCGAGACCCTTGTGGGGGGTAGGGGGTCCAGGCACTACCAACCCAGGAGGTACAAGCATCTCTTGACACACCCATTAGGGTGGCAAACGCCCTGCTTCCCCCCCACCTCCAAATGGGTGCTAGGTCCCATGCAGGCAGAGAGAAACATCAACCAGGGAGGCTTTGCAGTTCGACAGGAGCAAAGTATCCCTGGTGTCAGCCCGCTGGGGACAAGGCTGTTCTGCCACCACCCTGCCGTGGCTGTGAAAGAGGCACTGGAGGCCTCTCCCAGAGCAAGTGGAGCATGGCCGATGGCACAGACCCACGAGGTCCCCCTTGCCACCTTAACCTGGCCCCGGCAGCTCCCAGCTCTGAGCTGGTTTCCTCCAGGGAGGTTATACTGGTGTGAAAATGGATGCAGCTGGGAAAACCCCTGGGGTTGGCCACTCTGTGGGGGCTTGGGGGAAGAGAAGGGCAGGTGCTGCCCACCCGCTGTGTTTGGAGCAGCTGGGGCAGGGGCCAAAGTCAAAGCCAGGCTCGTGCATCCCGGGGAGGGAACACATGCAGCAGGGCCGGACGGAGGGGGACTGGCCGTGGGCAAAAGGAGGGGACACTGAGGTGCACAGGTGCCCTTTCCCATGAGAAGGCTGCCTAAAAAAGACACCCCCCCATTCTGCTGTAACCCCCCTCCCCGTAGCAAACTGGTGTTGAGACTGGGCTTATATAAAACACATAAAAGAGGCAGCTCATAGGAAAGGGCTCTGGTAAGTGGCAGGGGGCTGGACGGGGATGGGGTTATAGTGAGCCCCGCTGCCTTCAGCACCCCCCCGGCCGTGCCCTGCACGGGAAACAGCAGCTCTGGCAGCTGGATGAAGAGACAACACGGCACAGCTGGACGGTTATAGGTCCTGTGGCCATCGGGCGATCCGTAGGCTCCCGGTACAGGTAGAAAACAAAATTAATTAATTATAGAAAAGAGAAGCAGCCTAATGTAGGGGTGTCCCTGGGGCGGGGCGGGGAGCGGGGGGGGGCTCGCTTATCTGTCGTTGAGCTGCGGGGAGTTTGTCCGCTCCTCCTCATCCTCCTTGTCATCCTTCATGCCTTTGAGTCGCTGGCGGGCGAAGTCTTCGAACACAATGTCGTCATCGCTAGCAGACACAAGGGAGAGGGGTTTGGGGGGAAGGTGGGGTGCAAGGTAGAACACCTGCCCCACACACCGCAAAGCCATCCCAGCTTGCCCAGTGAGCTCAGCCTGCACCGCCATGGTGTTTCAGCAGCATAGAGAGCCCCAAAACCCCCCATCCCTCAGCAAAGAGCCTCAGTTTTCAAAGCCTTATTAATACTTGCCCAATGCACCCAAAAAAGAGCCCCCAAGCCCCCCAGCAGGTGCAGCATTACCAGGGCCACTGGCGTTTGCCCCACTATGGGGGACCGCAGCCCTGCAGGGAGTAGCTGGGTGGGTAAAGTACCCTAAAACCTCCCAAACACATCACCAGCCCCGGGGGACACCGAGGCACCAACCTCCCCCACTCCCAACACACGGTCCCAGCGGGCTCTTACTGCAGTTTCTCCTGATTTTTGGAAAGCCATGCAGGGAAGGGCGAGGGAGGAGAGAAGAGAGAGGGGGACAGCACGCGTCATGCATTACAGGTGACATGCGTGGGGTTAATCACACGTGCCAATCCCATGGCACGGCGGGCGTTAGCGGGTTAGGGGGGCGCCATGCAACCGCCACGTTCACATTCCCACACCGAATGTGGGAATTGGGGGAGGGGGGTGCTTTAGTCTCTTACTTTGTATCAAGCTCTATCAGATTTGTATCTATGGGTGCTTCATTCTCTGGAACTGAACAGAGGGATGGCACAGGGTTAGTCACGGTGGTCAGGGCTATCCCACCGATGTGGGTGACACTTTCCCCAGCATCATCACTGCCCTCCCACCAGGGTGGGTGAGTCCCCCCTGTGGTCACCACCACTATCCCACCAGGGTGGCTGAGATTCCCCTGGGGTCATCACCACTGTCCCACCGTGTGCGTGTGATCCCCTTGGGGTCTGGCTGCACTTGGGTGATGTGGGCACCCCCATGGTTTTAACCCTGGGACTCTGTGATCAGGCTCAATAGGAGCCAAAAATCTCCCTCCATGCAGCCTCACTGGCCCCCTCTGCCCCCACCCACCCCTGGGGATGTTGCCCCATCACCCAGGGCCGGACACTCACTGTCCCGGTGTGCTGGTTCCTCCCTGGGTTTGGGGTGCATCAGTGTGAAGGGCAGCTCCACTGCAACGTCACTGCAAGAGACGTCAGGGTAAAGCACGGGCCTGCCTGCACTTTGCAGGCAGAGCGAGGCAAATTTGGGGAAGGGGAGCAGAGCAGCACCCCCTATTTTAGCTGCTGTAGAGACCACAAAGGGGGGTGTTATCCTCCACAAAATCCTGTGTTATCCTCCATGGAGCTGCTCGGCAGCTCTCACGCCTCTTGGTTGAGCTTGACCCCGGGGCGGGGGGTCAGCACAGGCCCCCCAGGAAGTAGAGGGGGCATGAGGAGGGAGAGCAGCATGGCAGAAATCTGCTTTTAGCAGCTATGGGGGGATCCAAATCCCTTGGGTTTAGGCTGCAGCTGGCAGTGCCATGGCAATGGCAGGAGGTGCACCAAGTTTCCCAGTGCTCAGTTGGCATGGTGATGGCAAGGTGGGACAGCCTGAGCACAGCCCCAAGCTGCCCCAGGGGTGGGTAGGACAGAGCTCAGACAGAACAGTGTCCCCCAGGGAGGATGAGTGGCCCTGTGGGAGGGGAGTGATGTGAGGATGAAGGCCTGAAAAGCCCCAGGGACTCTCCTCCCCACATCCAGAGATGCTCAGCCCTAGGAGGCCACCTCCATGCCCTCCCTCACTCTCCCCAGCACCCACGGGCCTCTCACTCCGGTCCAAGGAGGGGGATGTAGGATTCAAACCCTGCCAGCATTCCCAGCCTCACCACACCAGTCCCACCTCTGCCAGGCTTTTGGCTTTGGGCAAGACAGCGTCCCCAATGCAGTGGCATCCCAAGGATGAGCATGGAGTCAGGGTGGCAGCACCCTGAGGGGCTGGGGAGGTGCAATGAGGCTGCAGTGAAGATTGGGGAGTGCTGGGGAGAGTGGGGTGTTACCTGGAGGCGAGGTCTCCCAGAAGGCTGGCGTGGGTCAAAGGAGACAACACATTAGTCACTGTCACTCTGTCACTGTCACAAGGACACACAACCCCACACACCTTTTGTCCCACCCGTGCTGCTGAATCCTAGGGGAACTTTAAGGGGGTGATGGGCCCCATCTGCAGCACAGACCAGTCACAAGGAGAGCAAGGGAAGAGAGGAGGTGCAGCATGGTGCAGGGGTCCCCAACACTCACCCTCCTCGTGACACTACCAGCTTCACTTTCACCTTGTAGGAGACAATGATGCCCAGGATCTCCTTGTTGGCTCCATCTCTTAACCTACAGGAAGGGGCAGGTGGGCATCAGCGAGGGAACGGCCATGGAGACCAGCCCCCTGTCCTCCTAAAGGTCCCCCCATGGAGTCTCCTCCAACCCAAGCATCACCCCCGGAGCAGGGGCTGAATGCCCACCAGGGCCAGGTCCTGTCCCCGCACTGCAGAGGGGACAGGAGCCCTGGGGGGTGCAGGGGCTCACAGCGTGCTGGAGGCCAGGTTGGTGTCCTCGTGCTTGAGCTTCCCATCCAGTGCCAGCCCCCGCTTCTCCCGGTTGTTGGCAAGGAAGGGGGTCAGGGTGTAGACTTTGCAGAATGTTGAGCTCGGAGCCACCATGTCGCTGGAGATAACAACGACCATTAGCCAGAGTCCCAGCTGCCCACAGCTCCCACAGCCACACAGGCCACCCTCGACATCACTCTCTCAGCCTGGTGAACTGCTCCATCCCAACTCCAGACCCAGCCCAGACGTCTCCATCCCAGCCTGGTGAACCTCTCCACGTATTTCCAACCCCACCCAGCCTGATGAACATCTCCTTCCCGGGGGACACAGAGGGTGATCTCCCCAAGATGCCACCCAAAGAAAGGTCTCCATCTCCCTGCCCCTGCTTGCTGAGTGCAACATCCCACTGGGGCTGCACTGGGGCAGGAGACCTCCAAGGCTCCTCCAAGGCCCCTCTGAGGTCTCCAGGGCTCCTCACGATGTCCCCAAGGAGCCAGTACTCACTCAGCATCCTCCACAGCCACCGGGCACTTGTACTGGGCGGTGTTGAAGAGGCAGATGTCGGCATACTGGCGCACTGGGGTGAGACACAGAGAGATGGGGGTCGGGGTGGGCCCCCATAGGGGTGGGGATGGGGACAGGGACACCAGTGGGGTGGGGGACGTGGCCCTGCTCCTCACCTGAGATCTTGATCTTCTTCACGGTCTTGTTGGTGTTGTTGGTGACGTGTACATTGACGCTGATGGGCTCCCCGTGGTAGTAGATCTGCAGGGGAGCAGAGCAGGGGGGCTGGTGAGATCCCCGGGGTCACCCCAGCAGCGTGTGCTCCCCAGTCCTTGCCCACCTCCTTGTCCAGGGAGGCCTCGAGGTGCAGCGGTTTGTCTGACATGAGGAACTGCCGCGTGGTCTCTGCCATGGGCTGGGGGCCAGGTCTCTCTGGTGCGTACTGGACCTTGCGGATCACCAGGCGCACAGAGTTCCTGGGGGGGACAGTGAGAGAACTCTCAGGCCATCCTCCTTCTTGGCCCATTTTGGGTCAAATTCCTCTTTTCTTCTGCTCTGCTGTGTCAGATGGATGCCATGGAAGGTCTTGGCTGGATGCCCACCCGGAGCTACAAGGGGGAAGCTCCATGGCCAGGCCAGGTTGCCCACAGCAAATACTGGGCTCCTTGCACAGGGGTGGATGTCTCTATACTAAGCCTGAGATGACCCACCACTACCCTGGAGAGCACCTCCATCCCAGCTCCTGCCTGAAGAACACCTCCAACCCAAACCCATCCTGGAGAATACCCCCATCCCAGCCCCATCCTGGAAGACAACTTCATCCCATCCTGGAGAACATCTCCAGTCCCATCCCCACCCTGGAGAACACCTTCATCCCATCCCATCCCATCCCCATCTCAGCCAATGTGGGTAACAAACTGGGGTGCCCCTTTCCTGCTGCCAGCATCAGGAGAATGCCGCTCCCATCAGGGCTGGACGGATCCTCTCTGCTCACCTCTTGTGGATCTTCTCCTCCAGGTTCTCAGCACAGAAAGCTTTGACCTCGTAGTCAACCCCACAGGCCTGGAAACCAGGAAGGGGGGAAAAGGAGGCAGAGAAACCCCTTTGCAGTCCCCAAAGAGGTGACCGCCAGCAGTGGCCACTCACCACAGCCTGGTGGCACAGGAACATGGGGGGACCTTACCTTCCCCGTGTCCTCCGGGCCTGGCTGCAGCGTGACAGAGCAAGGCAAGTTCGGGGGGATCTGGAGGAGAAAAGGGAGTGAGGAACTTTTAGGGGGGCTGCCAGCACTTCCCTTTCCTACCCACAATGGAAAGAAGGAAATCCAGGAAGGATTTCCTCACTTCCCTGTTGCATTTCTCAAATCCCAAAGCGTTACAAAAATACGTTATTTTGGAGGTTTTTAATTAATCTGGGGGATTTTGAGGAATCAGGGCACCAGGGCCATTTGTGAGGCTAGGGGGCTGAGCCCTGTAAAATGTCACAGAGCTCCGGAGGGCACTGCCAGCACTGCCAAACCTGTGCAAGGGAAATTGGAGGAGCGAGTGCATGAAGCAGGGGATCTACCCCCACCCCACTCCCCCCCCGGATCAGCCTGGATCCCCAGTGCCAGCATGGACCCTCCAGTGCTGACATGGACCCCCCGGAGTTGACATGGACCAGCAGCTTCCCTGCTTTCTGCTCAAGAGTTTGGAGATCCACCACCAAAAGTTGCACTTTGATCACAGGTGGCAGCATCCCACCCCCAACCACGACCCCACAGGGCCAGAGGGGACCCTGACGGCCCCGGCACGGGGGTCACCATCCCTTCCAGCACCCCAGAGCACTGCCACCCACTGCCACCCTACCTCGAAGGTGAAGGGGTAGGCATGCTCGCCCAGCTTCTTGATGAGCCGCTCCTGGAGCCGTGTCAGGGGCTTTTTGTCCTCAGGGATTGGAGGGAAGGCCTGGGAGTTGGCCACGAACAGGTCCTTGCGGAAGGTCAGCCCCAGAACGTCCAGGTCCTCACGGCCATAGCGGAAGGCGCAGGTCAGCGTCACGAACACTGGGGAGGGTGACGAGGGGAGGTTGGCAGCAGGGCGTGGGTCATGGCAGGGACCATAATGGCCTGGGGCACCAAGGCAAGGTGGCTTCCTGGCTCGTGCCAGTCCCACCAGCACTGGGAAGTAGTGGTGGCTTGAGGATGTGCCATGGTGAAAAGATGGGGCTGCAACAGCCAGCTGTGCCTTGGGATGCCCACCACAGCACCCCCATCCTCCACAGGACAGGACATCTGCCGTGGGGACAGGGGGCTGGAAAATGTCACCCAAGGATGCAGAAATGCCAATGCCCAGCTAGGACTACATGGGAACACCGGCCACCCCCTGTGGCAGTGCCACTTCTGTGGCCCCAGGGATCCCAGGGGTAGCCATTACCTTTTCTCTCCTTCAGGTACTCAGGATCCACCAGCACTACTCCATCTGCAAGGGAACGGCTGGGTCAGAGACACGGCACTGGGACAGGGGGACATGCTGGCAGGGTCAGGGGACATGCTGGCAGGGTCAGGGGGCGTGCCACTGGGATGGGGAGACACTGCTGGCAGGGGTACACACACCCTGTCAGGGTCAGGGGACATGCTGGTAGGGTTAGAGGGCGTGTACAGGCAGGGTTTGTGGGGAGACTGGCATGGTTAAGGAGGTCGTGACCCCCTTTACACAGAGAGGCATCACCTCGGAGCTGCCAGCCAGGGCTGGGGGGGACACGCTGGCAGCAGGGGACAGTCTGTGCCTACCACACCCAGAGCACATGCAAAGCCACAGCGGGACACGAATATTATCCCGAACCAGCTGTTTTCTGCTCCCCAAAATCCTTCCTCCCAGACAGCCCAGCCCACCGTGGCATGTGCGTCTCCCCAAAGCTGAGGTCCCCTTCCTTCCCCCACGTACCCACAGGGTCCACCACGTCGATGTGATCCACGAAATCCCTCTTCCCCAGGTAGACAGTGAGCTGCAGGGGGAAACAGGGGGTCAGGGGTGCCCAGAGCAGACCCCTCGGGTCCCCCATGTTGTCAGCACCCACTGGGGTCCATATTGTCCATCATCCCCAGTGCCACTCTGTTCCTGTGATCACCAAAAGCCAACCCCACCCCATCCCAGACAAAGCCTGGAACCCTTCCAGATGTTCCCAGAGTTGGAGATGCTTTGCATCTGGGGACACTTGGGTGGCACCCCAGGGGTTTGTCCCCCAGTGCGGGGCAGGGATGAGCCCCCCAGTATTAACCTCCCACCTTTCTCCTGATGGGGAAACTGAGACACAGGGCAGGCAGCTGCCAGCTTTTGTGCATCAAGACCTACTGCCAGACCCCAACCCCCCACAGGCAGGGTCACCTGCACCCCAGCACCCCAAAACCATCTGCTTGACCCCTAGCCTTGGCAAAGCCCCCGCCAAGCCCACTGTGCCTCAGTTTCCCTTCCTGCTGCCGTGGCAGGGTGCTGAGGCAGCCAGCAGCGCGCAGGGTGAATCTGGGGTGCAGGGACATGCCTGTCCCCCACTCCCACACGTGCTTGTCACCCCATGGCTCCCCCCACCATGTCCCCCTTACCTTCCCGTTAGGACTGGCTTTCTTGAACACCCTGCAAAACAGCAAAGGGGGGGTTAGTGCTGGAGCAGGGGGCACTCCTGAACCCCTGCTCTGCTCCTGGCTCCCTGCCCATGGAGCTGTCCAGCCCAACACCAGGAAGGGTCCCTGGGGGACGAAGCATCCACCAGCACAGACCCATTGGGTGCCAGGGTGCATCCAAACCTCGGCACCCACTGCCAGAGCCCAGCTCTGGATAGCAGAGGTGTCAGAACCCCAGCCCATCGCATGAGGACAGTGCCCAGAGACCACTGTGATGGCAGCAGCACCCCAGCACTCAGCTGCCCCTGGGGACAAGAGTGTGGGACCACGAGATCAAGGCACCCAGGATGGAGGCACCCCGAGGGACGAACCCACCTCACCATCACCTCACACAAACGCATCCCAAAGCTACCGGCGAGGCAAGAAGAGTCTGGGGTGCTCCTGTCCCCAGTGCCTTCCATTCATCCTCCACACCATGGGAATAGCCCCCAGCCGCCCCTCTCAACTCCCAAAATCCCTCTGCAAGACCCACAGACACACGGGAGAAGGATGTGGGTCCAATATGCCACTGCTGGGAAATGCTGGAGCATTCCCAGCCTGCCTGCTGCAGGCAGGGAGCAGGCAGAGGCAGGTAGGGTACCCAGCACTGCCAGATTTTTCGGAGCCTGCCCTGGCATGAAGCCACCCATAATGGGTTCTCCTCGGATAATCCCTCCTCGCCTTTAAATTCCATTAAAACCATCCGGGAAGATTAGTAGTGGTGGTTCAGGCTGGAAAAAAACCAATTTCCCAGGGCAGCTGCTTGGCTGTGCCGAAATGCCCAGGACTGCTACAGAATGATGGACCCTTGGTCACACCAGGATGAACCCTCGGCCACCCTGCTGCCTGCAGCTGCCCACACCTGGCCGAGGGGCAGGCAGGGAAGGTGGCAGCCGGTGGATGCCAGTTTGGGAGTGACCATCACCCCAACCATGGGGCAGGATGCACCAGGAGATGTGTGGGCACACCCCTCATCCCCACAGCCCTTGAAATCCTGTGTCCCTGCCTCCCTGTGTCCATGCAACTCCATATCCCTGCATACGTGTGTCCCTGCATCCCTGCATCCCACCCCCTCGAGAGCCTTGGGGCCCAGCAGAGCCCGGCCAAGCTCTGCTCAGGAAGCAGGATCCAGCCCGGATGAGGGAGTGTGGGGGCTGGGGGCCCTTATTCCCTCATCCCCATGCGAGCCCCAGGAATCCTCTGCCAGGAACATCAAATACTGGGGACATCGTGCTGACTGTCCCAAGCCACTGGGAATGTTGGGCACATCCTGCAGGACCTTCCCAGGTGGCTTTTTCCTGTAGGGGTTGGAGGGTTGACTTTTCCCAGCCAAGATGGGAAAGCACTTCCACAGTGGGATGTTCGTTGTGAGGGTTTGCTGGAGAGAGTGGGAACCTGTGCCGGTGCAAGCAAGGATGGAATTAATGGGAATGCTGCTCCAATTAAATTACTGGGGGGGACAAAGGGCCCATTTGCCATGGAAGAGCCTCAGCAGCTCACAATTATTTGAGTTTGAAAGCCATGGGGGGATCAGTCTCCAGAGCCAGGGATGGAGGGGCAATGGATGCATCCTCCTGAGAGCCCAGAGCAACTAACAGCAGGATTCTCCCGGGTAATTAATGGGGCATTACACAGAAGCAGGATGAGAATCATGCCCTGCCAGCCTGTCACCCCCTTATCACTGCATGCCTCACAGACCAGCACCCAGGGGAGGCCCTGCAGAGGGCCCAGTTTGCCAGATCCCAACCTGAGGCGTGCTGGGAAGCTCTGGAAAAGGCAGCCAAGGCTGTAGGCTCAGTGGGTGCCACTGCCAGCCCCCCAGGATGTGGGTGATGCTCCTGGCCAGCCCTGGGGACACTAACGGAGCCACTAATGAACCTGGCGCGAGCGAGATCGATGGTGGGCGCTCCTCACCGCTCTGCCTGGCACACACCCGTGCTGGCCCCACGCCGGGGCAGGAGCCCCACACAGCCTGAGACCTGCCAGCCCCACACTGCAGGTGCAGGAGCCCCACGTTATGGGTGCAGAAGCTCCACAGAATTCCAGACCCACACAGCTCCACAGTGTTGGGGCAGGTGTCCCACACAGCCCCACGCTGTGGGTGCAGGAGCCCAGGCTGGTCCCACACCAAGGATGCAGGAGCTCAGATCTCCCCAGACGCACATTCCGGGGGCCAGCTCTCTCCAGAAGCACCACTGGAAGAAGGGAAGGGGCACATGGGGACACAGTGACCTCCTGCTGCCAGGGGTTGACCCTCGCCCGCCACCGGATCTGGAGGGAGGGAAGGAGGAAGCGTGAAGCCTTCCCTCCCCCTCCAGCCCTTCCTGGTGTCGAAACACTGGAGACACGAGGCAGGAAGTGGCCTCTGCAGCTATGGGCAGCTTGGGGCCTCACACCATGGGCTGGCAGCCCCGTGCCCCCCAAGCCCCTGTCATGCTGCTACACAGCCAGATCCCATCTCTCCTGCTGTTTCCCTGCCATGGATCCCATCCCTTAATGAGCTCGTTAGGCACCCAGCCAGGGCTAACCATGGCTTTACTGGGTGGCCAATAATTGAGTGGGGTCCTCTGGATCTCGGTTGGGAATATTTATGAGGACTTGATTCCCCTGGGCATCGGAGCAGGATCTGACGGCAACACCATTGATTGCCTTTGAACCCAGGGCGGAGGAGCCAGGGTTTTCACCGGCTCTCACGCTAACGAGCCTGGCTGGCGGATCTAATTAGCTAGAGCCACGGTAGAAGGGACCTCCAGGGATAACGGAACCGCCAGCAACCACATCATACACTCTGGCACAATCCCGCGGTGGCGGCCGGTGGCTCTGTGCCAGCCATGCCGGGATGAGCCTAGATCACCATGCCAGCCGATCCCAAAGCAAGAGCATTCCACAGGCCCAATGCTGCATCCTGCATCCCTGCTGCATCCATCCCTCCCTGCTGCATCCATCCATCTAGCCCCTGCCAGGCTCAGCAGCAGCATCCCCCAGCTGGGTCAGAGCTCTACTGACTTCCTTGGCAAGGAAACGCCTTGGCTGTGGGATCCGGGATGTGTCTGGATCCTGCTGTTATTACCAGAGTTTGCTCTCCAAACAACATCCAGGAAGCAAGAGTCTCCCCTCCTGGGCCACCTGCCAGGGCTCCTTCTCTTCCTAGTGGAGATCTCTGTCCCACTCCCAGATCCTATGGCTTTATCCAAGGGGATAAACGGGACAGTAGAGAGTGGGCAGCCCTGGCATGGTAGGATGCTGCAGAGGGGCTGGATGGGACTGTGGGGCCGGGGAAAAGGTGCAAGAGGTGCCTGGTGCCACCAAAGCTGGGCTCTGCTGCACCAGGACCACTGCAGCACTTCCCAGTCACTGGGAAACCATCCTCAAGCCACTGGCCAGGAATCCCAGTGGACAGGAATTCCAGCAGCTGGGCATTCCTAGTGGGATTGAAGCTGCCCTGGCCGGGTGCTGGGTGGGAAGAGCTGAGAAAGGTGATCTGTAGTGCAAACATCCACCAACTCAGCTGCTTCCTCCATGGAGCCACTTCCTCTAGCTCTTCCCACTGCAGGGCTTGGTGACTCCCAAGAAAAGCGGGGTGCCACAGGAGGAATCAGCAGAAATGGGCTTTTGGGGTGTCAGATGGTAAATCAGCTCCTGCAGCTGAACCTTCTGATTAATCCAAGTGGATCTGGGTTTGGAGATTCAAACTGGAGAGGGAGAGGGATCTGTCAGCCTAATTCTTCCCTCCCCCCCCCCAGCTTCCTCCGTACGTGCTGCGTAGGCAGGGAGAAGATCAGCTCATGCCTCTCCTGCCGGCATGCCTGCCGATGGGAATGCCGCTCACCATGCTCCGCCGGCACACGGAAACCTCTGGGGACCAAACCAGCTGCATCCCAGGGACTGCACCCGGCGGCAGGGGGAACCCAATGGGTGCCCCAGCCCCGTCATCTGTGGGGCTGCTCACCTGCTCCAAAGGTGCAACGTGAATTCTCAAGAATTCGGGATGCTGAGCCAGGGGGAAGCGGATGCTGTCGGCCAGGGCTGGGGCACCAACACCCAGGCAGGCTGTTCAGCAGCAACAGCCCCTTCCCAAAATACTGTGGGGGTTCAACAGGAACCCACAAATTCCATCCTGCCACCCCCAAAACACTGCAGTGTTTCTGGAAGGTTCTGCCCAGGCAGGGCCGGACTCCCTCAATCCTGTCCTCCTGCCGTGGCCATGGCGGGGGCAGCGGCTGCACCAAAGCCCCCTGATCCTGATGCCCAGGGGACACGGGGGCAAGCAAGGGGAGGGCAACAGTGTTGAGGGTGAGCAGTAGCACCCTGAAATCCTTGGTCCTCCATGATTAATGGCCCAGGGAACAGACACGGATTGGGGTGAGGAATGGGAGCGTCAACCCTTTGGCCACTCCGCTGCCACAGCCACAGCCAGAAGCGGTGTCACAGGAGACACCCCCAGGCCTCCCTGCATGCACTGGCAGGGGTCACCAGGCTCTCCCTGAAATCTTGAAAGCCCCTTGAGGGATGTGCACCCTGACAGGTCTCTGGCTCTGCATCTGGAGTCCTGGGGAGCACGGGGGAGCATGGGGGGGTCCCCATCCCCCTCGGCACAGGGTTCCCCAAAAGAAGACATCCCCATGGCAGCATTCCCATGGGACGAAAGCCTCGCACGCCGTCGTATCCCTGCTCTCCAGGGCAGGCACGTGCTCCTGACACCCCCGTCTGTGCCGCATGCCGGGAGTGACATCAGGGCCTCGGTCCCCTGAGGGTCACCGAGGTGACACCCCCCTCCCCCACCCCAAATCCATCCAGGCTCCAAACCTGATGGCGAGGGAGCAGTGGCGCCGCCGAGAACTCCACGGGCCCTCGGCGGGGCGGGGGCGGGACCCCCAAACGTCCCCGCACCACTCCCAGTCTCCGGGTCCCCACGGCCTCCCGGTGGCACCACACCTCAGCACCGGGGCGACCCCAGGGGATCCCCAGCAGCCCCAGCGCAGGGCATGGGCAGCGCCTGTTCCACTCCCCCGCCATGCCCGGGGCTGCGCCCCCAAGATGCTCCGCTCCGTCCCGGTCCTCACTTACCGGGTGCCTTTGTCTCCCATGGCCCCGCCGATCCTGCGGGCTCAGCCGGGAAGCGCCGGCCGGGCTTGGAAAATTACTGGCTGGATGGTGGAGGGAGCGCCGGCGGGGCGGGCGCGGGGCCCGGTGCGGCCCGGTGCGGCCCTGCTCGGGCCCGCTCGGAACCCTCGGGCAGGCTCGGAAACACTCGGAACCGCTCGGCTCGGCCCGGGCGGCCGCCGCTCCGGCCGGTTCGGAGCCGCTCGGAACCGCTCGGAACCGCTCGGACCGGTTCGGAACCGCTCGGAGACGCTCGGAACCGCTCGGAGACACTCGGAGACGCTCGGAGTCGCTCGGCAGGGCTCGGCCCGTCCCGGTTCCGGTGCGGGCGCTACCGCCGCCGCCGCCACCGCCGC
>WBMZ01001858.1:14375-128965 GCA_013400975.1 Atrichornis clamosus | reverse complement strand
CCCCCTCCGCCACCGACCGGCGTCACCGCGCGCGTCACCGCGGGCGGGGTCTCGCCATGGCAACGCCGCTGCGCGCCCGCCCCTCGCCGCCACCGGCAGTGCCACCACCGGCACTGCCACCGCCGGCACTGCCATCACCGCCAGTGCCATCACCTGCACTACCATCACTGGCACNGGCACTGCCACCGCCGGCAGTGCCACCGCCGGCAGTGCCACCGCCGGCAGTGCCATCACCGGCACTGCCACCACCGACAGTGCCACCACCGGCAGTGCCACCCGCGGGACCCGTGCCGCGCTCCCCGTGCCCGCGGTGCGGGGGTGAAGCCGCCGGGAGCGGCTCCCCGGCGCTGGCATCGCCCGGCGCGACGCCCCCGCCGCAGGGAAGGGCACCGGGAGCGGGCGGCACCGGAGCGCGTCCCGGTGGTTCGGGGTGTGCGCGGCTGTGGCGGGGCTGTGCCGCGCTTCGTGGAAAGGTGTTCTGGCTCGTGTTTGAGGTGGAACTTGTTGTGGGTTAGTTTAGGGCCGCTGCTCCTCGTGCTGTCGCACTGGACGCAGCCTGGCACCATCCTCTGACACCCGCAGGAATGAGATCCTCTCTCAGCCCGCTCTAAGTTAAACTGGCCCATCCTCCTTAGCAGGATGACAAGGAATGAGTCAACCCCAGGTGTCTGTCCAGCCCTGAATCAGGGGCTCCATGCACGAAGACCCCCACTCAGACTATGTGTGTCCTCAATGGAGTTTCCTGACAGAAATCCCCTCTCCCTGGCACTGAGCAGCGTTTCCAGTGGGCCAAGTTATTCCAGATGACAAAGATGCCTTTTCTTGGTATGTCAGCATCCCCAGATCCTGCTCAGCATCCCACAACACTGAGCACTGGGTGCAGCTCTGGCCCCCAGCATTTAAGAAGGATGGGAATATGGTTGGATGCATTCAGAGAAGGGCAAAAGAATTGGTGAGAAAAACAAACGCCGTGCTCATTTCAGCCATCTTTTCTCTCCCTGTTCTGTCCCTCCCTGGTCACTCCCTCTGCCCTGCCCCATCTCAGGCTGGAGGACTGGTACCTCCTGACATTTGGGTACCAGAATTTCACCCCTGGAGGCTCTGCTCCGTTCCACTGACAAAACAAGGCACGTCCAAAAGCTGATGGCACAACACGTGCCTGTTGAATCAGCAGCAGTCACAGAGCTTTTATGAACACAGAGTGCAGTGGACACAAAACCAGCTCAAAACAGAGCGTGGCCACAAAAAAAAAAAAAAGAGTGGAAGAACGCAAGGAACAAACTTGCATGTCTTGCTTTCCCTTTTTGTATAAATCTTACACGTAAAGCTGCCTCATACTTGTGAAAAGTTGGTTGCATTTGTTACGTGTCAAGCAGCGATGAGTGTTCTGCAAAGGGAACTGAAGGTCTCTGTGAAAAAATGAATGCTTGTCCTTCACTGTTCCTGAGATTCCTCTAAGGAGTGACATTTCGGGATGACGCTGCTGACTTGGGCTGCCATGGAGAATAACTGTGCTGTTGCTGCTCTATTTATCCCCTAAAGAAGTTCTGGCAGTGACTAACTGATGACTGGAGTTAGTCAGACATCCACCCTTTCAAGTGATTGATAGGTACATGAGCAAGCCTCCCATAATCCTACTGGAATAGCACATGGTGTCATCCCAAACTGCCACTTGCGAAATTCCACTCCTCTTTCACCTTTGGGGATGCTTCGGGGGTTTGTTTTTTCTTTCCGATGCAAACTCGGTGTCAAAAGTTACTTTTTCTACATTGTGCCAAATATTGCTTAATACTCATTCTCCATCACTGTATTCTAAATAAAACTTTTAGCATTAAAACATTTATTTGCTTCCTGCCCACTTTCAAGTCTCAGCCCAGTGCAAAATCGACTTTTAAGTCAGATTTTGGTGCTTGAAAGAGAAAACTTCTGCACACCGCTAAACCATTCACGGCCTGAAAGTTCAGGTTCCAAAACCACAGCTTAAAAACTGTGCGGGAGGAACTGCACTCGCAAAAACATCCCCTGTACGGCAGCTTTCGGCGGCCATGGATGGCTTTTGCCCTGCTCCAAGGAAAGGCATTCCAACGCCTCCCAAAGCCCGGGACGGAGCGGCTTTTCCAGGACACAAACGTGGAGCGCACATGCCCTCGTGTGGCCGCCGCTCCTGCACATCATCCCGCAGCTGGGATGCTCTAAAGGAGGTGTCAAACAGCAGAATTTATAAAATTTCCTCGCCTTGATAACTTCCAGAGATGCTGAGCGCACCCAGCTCACTGCCCGAGTCCAACGAGCAGCTCAAAAGGTCAGACCAAACATTTGGTTGCCAAAATATGGCTTTACACACCTAAGCTCCAGCATCTGATGAGCTTTTTCTCCTCATTTTTTTGTTTTCCGATGAGTAAAAGATTCTTAATACCTGACAAAAAGAAAAAAAACAGAAAAAGAGAAGAAACTGAGAATACAAGAGTAAAAGGAGATGGACTTTGGCTTGATTTGCACTAATTACTGCATTAAAAACTCCGGACATTGCAAGTGCCCAGCACTGACCACTCTCCTGTATCAGGATTTTGCTTTTCAGGAGAAATTGTTGCTCACTCGTCGTCATTTTCAAAACACCTAGAAGATGTTTATTTTCTTTTTAAAGGGATTGCTTCTTCCAGGGTTCGATCTTGCACCACGCCCTGGTGGAAGAACAGACATTGTGGTGCTGCAGAGGTGCAGGACAGAGCCAGAGCCCCTGGAACTTTTAGAAAGTGAGAAGCAGCTGTGAGAACTGAAATATTTCAGGGTTTGCATTAGCACAGAGATCCAGAAACTTCTTCCTGCTTATTTATTTTGGCAGAACAGATTCCTGGCTATGTCTGCACTCAGTTCTGGTGTTGTTTCAGCCACATTTCAAGCACCTTTTTGCCAAACCTTTGTTTCCTGGCAGCTTATGAAAATTGGTTTGGCTTCATTTTCCCATTCATTCATTCCTATATGGAGACGAGCAAATTTTAGGGGACGAAAGCACATTTTAGGTGCTTCATGGACCTGTTCTGCAGCAAAATGTTGCTCTCCTGGAGGCAGAAACACTCGTCTGAAGAACAGTAGGTGTGAAATATTTGTGTTCCTGCTTGGCACTGATTATTGGCTTGGTCATTCCCCCTCCACTACCTGGTGTCCCCTCCCTCAGCCCCTCCCGGCAGGATGAGGGGGAGAATTGGATGAGTAAAAGTGAGAAAACTCATGGGTTGAGATAGAGACAGTTTAATTAAGTAAAATTGCACAGACAAGCAGAGCAAACCAAGGAATTCATTCCCCACTTCCCACTGTTCAGGCAGGGGCTCATCCATCTCCAGGAAAGCAGGAATCTGTCACATGTAACAGGTAACTTTTAGCACCTTTGAAGACGAGTAGTTCAATTAAATAAATAAGGATTTGGGATTGTCCTTTGGTTTCAGATACATATCTTTGGTACAAAAAAGAATCAAGAGTATTAACAAGCCATTCCTGAGGCAAAGGGGGGCTTGATGCCAAGCAAAATATAAACATTCTTTTCAGTTTGGATCTTTAAAAACCCATATTCTTCCAAAAAAAAAAAAGAATATAGGGACACTGCAAAACCAGGACAAACATCACACACACCGTTATTAAAACAAGTGCATAGAGAGGGCAGGTAAACTCGGATTGAGATTCCCTTTGTCAGCCATTTCCTTAATATCCATAAATCTCATTCTCCACCCAGCTGGACTCCTTGCTCCTGCCCACACGATCCCCACAGAGCTCGTAGATGTCGTTGGTGACAAAGCCGCTCTCGGTGCTGGCCAGGGTCACAAAGCCGCTGCTGGAGGTGTTCAGCGCTGCCCCCTCGGGGTCCCTGCAGGGGCTCTCCAGCCCCCGCTCCCCCTGGGCACGGAAGGAGGAATTCTTGGTGGCAGGCCGGGCTCCGGCCAGATCTGCCTCGCACTGCTTATTGATCACTTTGTAAATGTCCAGGCGGGGGCTGCTCCTCCCGGGGTGGGACAGCCAGGCACTTCCCTCCTTCGGGCTGGCACCCCCGCGCTGCTGTCTCCTTAGGAGTGGGGGGAAAAGGGAGAAGCCTTAAAATGCTTTCGTACAGAGGAAAATGCAAAAAACCACCAGAACTCTCACAGTGTTTTAATGATGACCCATGGGGAAAGCTGGGCTGGGATGACATTCCTTATACTTGCCATCCCTTACACCTGCCATTCCTTGCACTTGCCATTCCAGGCTGCATTCCTGGGATAATCCCACAGCAGGACCCTCTGAGGGACGCTCTGGGCTGCCAGCTGAGCTGCTGAGGCAGCAAAGCTCTTACTGGCACTCCCCAAATCACGACTAGCATCCCCCCACGAGCTGCTGTGCCCACAGGGAAAGCAAGGAGAGGATATTGGTAAACATTACTCGCTCCAAATGGATATTTTTTATCTCCATCACTGCATTTTTCACTTTTGAAGGGGAATTTCTGATCATTCAAAGCTTTAATAAAAAAGTAGAAGGGTTAACGTGTCAAAATCATAATCTTGTTTGCACTATTCCCTGACTGCCGTGTCTGTGAGCACAGTCAAATGGTATAATGTGATTCACTTAAAATTGTACTTCACAATTAACTCAGCCTGGAGCATCCACACCACTTTTTAGGTCTTTATTTGGCTACAAACCGTCCTGTCGAGAGCACTTGAGAGGATGGGGACATGAGCTGTGAGCTGGTTGCCAGGACAAGGTGTTTTGTTTCCTTGGAACAAAAAAAAATGCCACTCACCTCTTCACAAAGAGCCAAAAGCAGGAGATGCCTGTAATGGCCATCAGGAGAAGGAGTACAGGAACGCTGGAAATGAGGATGTAGGCAAGACTCTGAACAGGTTCTGGGGAGAAAAAAGAAGAAATTGGAAGTTTTTCATAGTGAATCACAGACATACAAAAAACCCCATTAACAATTTAGCCACCCAAAAGTGATTTAATACAAGTGGCTTTTTCAAAAGACTTTGAACTAGTATTTTGTACTGAACACAGCTTTAGGTTTTGGACATTTTGGTAGCCAAAGCAATCAGTTTAGGATTTTACTGGGAAATATTTGAGGGAAGGTTTTTTTCCAGTGGCAGTTGGCTACACTTTGGGTCAAACCCTTGAGATGTGACTGCAGCCACGGGTGAGCCGTGTGGAGCTGCACAGGCCAGGTGCTGAAAGCACAGCTTACCTTTGGCTCCCACAGCTGTTCCATTGGCACCTTTCCTGCGGCGTTCCTCTGGGAATTCTGGCTTCGAGGGCTCTGTTGCAACAGCTGGAAAGAAGGAGCTGAATTAATGCTGCAGGTGGTTTTATGAAATCGTTCAAAGTGAGGGTGAGAGGGGAATGAAGAGGCTGAGCTGCAAAGATGTGTGAGGTGCACTGAGACTCTTCAGCCTCAATTCCTGCAGCAGACGAGCAGATCCTGCATCGACAGCAGGACGGATCATGGAATAGCCCAGGGAAAGGGCAAACTGAAGGGAAGATTCTTGCTCAGGGTGTCTTCTGAGTGTCCTTGACAATGAAGGTAAGAGTATTTCCACTGCAAATGAGCATAATATTTAAAACAAAGAAACAAACAAATATGTCCAACTCACCTCCTCGGGGATTCTCTATTGGAGCACTCGTTGGCTTCTCTGAAAGAAAAAAGAAATGCACAGTTTCCTCGTGAGTGGGGAGACCAAGTGTGCTGAACACGGTGGAACAACCTGAGCACCGTTTTTCAGTGTTCTCTCTCCATCAGGCTCCATTTGAGGCCTCAAATACTTCCTAAAAATCCTCAGAGAATTTATGGCAGTAGCTACAAATACCAGAGACTGGGATTGTTTTCCCCTTTCATTGCATGAATTTAAAGACCAGACCTTTCCCGTGAAGCTGAGGAAGGATTTCCCTATCAGTCCCCGCAGCCTCCTCACGCCTTCCCCTGGGGTTTGGGATTTGAGGCTCCAGAAGGACTCCTTACCAAGGGAATATTTGCAAATGAAGTTGTTTTTCATGTTGCATCTGTCGTCGTTCCACTGGAACATGTAAGGACCCCCGACACCTGGCGGGGCAGATGGCTGGTGGTACATCACGCCGCAGACCTCGCTCCCACAGGACGGCTCATCCACGTACCAGTTCCTGAGAAAACACGGCACACACATCAAGGAAGGCTCCCTGTCACTTTCCAGAAGCTTGGATGGGAACGCAGCAGGATCCGAGAGGGATTTACAGCACATCCCCACCTCACACTTCGGGGGAAACTGGGGACAACACAATTTTTAATTTGAATTCATATTTATCGCAGAAAACCCAGCGAGCAGGGTGTTCAACAAATACTAAGGAGCAAAGGGCTGAGTGCCTCCCTGCCTGAAAACCCTCTGCAAGGCTCAGGAAAAGCCCAGGAGAACTGGGACTTTCTCCACACCATTTTAGAGCCGTGCAAAATCGTCTATCACCCTTTTTTTGCTCCCTTGGCCTCACGTGCCTGCAAAATGTTGGCACCCATTCAATGAAATAATGGAAAAGCTAAAGCAGAATGTGGTTTTCTCTGTCTAGAAATGCACCAACACATTTTTTTTTCCTCCTAATAATAAACTTCTCCACTAGACAACTGCGCAGGCTTTTCCAAGCAGTGCTCAGGAGGGAGGTTTTGCTGCTTAGCACCCTGTTAGTGAAGAGACATTTTATGTAACTCAGAGGAACCTCTGAACTGTGTCCTCATTTTGACAATTCCATACCCACAGATTTTGGAACAAGCAATTTTCCGCATGCCAAGAATGTTCTGCAGGCTGATCCAAATGATATGAATAATTCCAGCTATCCCAAGATATTCAACATGGGAAGACATCCATGCGTGTTAAAGCAGGATTTTTCCAATCATTCCAATGCTTTATTCCTCCCTCACTTCCTTCCTCCCCTGATGTTTTCCTTGGCTTTATCATTTAGCATAAATAAGCTGTGTCTCACCAATGAAAGGCAGTAAAGCTGTGCCTGTTTCTTAGCAGCAGATCTGGTTCCAGCTTCCCGTTATCCACCCCCAGTATCTGATCCACAGGAGAAACTTTAACACGTCAAACAGGACTAAAATTCACTTCTGCACAGAGCAACTGAAATATCTTATGGGCTCCAAAAGCAGAAAGGTCACAATTGCAAGGTGTTTTTACACATCTGATAAAAGGAAGAGTGCAAATTGATGTAAATGTTGTCGCTTTTGTAATTTAATTACAGCAAATGCTGTAGTTCCTCTTGCCTTAAAACAAGGAGACAGAAATCTAACCAGTGCTGTGAAAATTTTAGATTTTAATGCCTACAATGCATCCTGAAGCTCTTAATATTTTGCTGTCTCACAGGGGAATAAAACTGGGATTCCTTCAGAAAGTAGCAGAAGAGCCCATTGCTCAGGACATCAGGGGCAAACTTCAGGGGGACTGCAGTGCAGGAATCTTCAGGTCAAAGCACATAATTTGTAGCTGCCTAATTAGAGATTTTTAAGACCGGATCCCTTGTTCTTTCCCCTCCTTTTAGCAATCAAAAATTATCAATTTCTCCCAAGCTAGACACTCTGGGTGTCTTATACACAGCAATAAAGGGAGCCTCCAGAGCAGGGTCATTTGTCCACACCTTATCCCTGTGTGGGAGCAGTGCAGAAGGAACACCAGCGGCAGCTGGGACAACCCTGCTGGCTTCATGTGGCAGAATCCTGGATTGCTAAAGGCAGTGACAGTCCCTGGCCCAGTCTCACTCACGGGCACCCACCGAAATTTGGATGAGCTGCCGTCTGACCAGGAGTAGAAGTTCTGACACTCTGTGCTATTGTCTTCCTCCTCCTTTCTCCTCCTAAGCCCTATCCAGAAGTCTCCATCGGAAGCCAAGAGGCTCCTGATGAACGTCTCAATCAGTCTCTGCTCTGCCTCTGTCTCGATGCTGACCAGATGTCCTCCGTCAGCTCTGCAGGCCAGGTGAGCTTCTTCATAGCTGGTTCTGCGGGAAGCATCGTGGAAATAAACGATTTTGTAGCACGGCTTCTGTGTCCCCCGCCTGCAAACCGTCTGTCCTGCAGAGAGGGAGAGACACCTGCTGCAGGAACTGTGCCAGGCAGAACCAAAAGTCCTGTTAATACTCCCATTTGGGGGAGTTTTGCACTGTTAATGCGGAAAACACACCACAGGTAAAAGCTTTTTCTGTTACTCATCTGGCAAATGGCATCTCCAAACTTTCCCTACTGCATCTCACAGTTTGGGTTGGTCCTTTCATGTCCTGCTCTCCTCAGCTCCCTCATGATTTTGCTGTGACTTGCAGATCCTGGGAGTTCCTCCCAAAGAAGCCGGAACAACCTGACAAATGCACCCTTTTATAAAATAAAAGGTCCTTTGCAAGGGTTCAAAGAGGCTTTTAAAAATTATTATTAAGGAGTTAAATGGCTAAAATTAGAGATTCCCTTGCACAAGCATAGAGAGATAGGAAGAATTTCTCTTCTGGGGTTTATGTAATGGTTTAAGGGATTTTGCTGTGTCATGGAATCCCAGAATGGTTTGGGTTGGAAGAGACCTTAAAGCCCCTCTCATTCCACCCCCTGCCATGGGCAGGGACACGTTCCACTATCCCAGATTGCTCCAAGATCCATCCAACCTGGCCTTGGACACTTCCAGGAATGGGGCATCCGTGGCTTCTCTGGCCAACCAGGGTCTCACCGCCCTCACAGGGAAGAATTTTATATTAATATCCAACTTAAACCTATTTTTTCAGTTCGCAGTGTCTGTGCTGTGGATCAGAAGCTGATTTCCCACTGCCCAACTTCCAGCATTGCTCTGTGCTGTGTAATGTTGCTGCCTGCCCAGGGAGTAAACAATGTCTGTTTTCAGGCTGCCATAAGCCGAGGACTTTCTCATGCAGAAGCAGCACAGCTTATTTTGGTTACAAGGAGGAGATCAAAGTGAAAAGACACATCATCTAAAATTATGCACTTGTATGTTTTTCAGCAGAACAGTCCCAATATTTAGACTGCAGAAACAAACAGTTTTGTTTTGCTCAGTAAATATTTCTTTCCAGACACAATCTGCTAACCTACATGTTTTTACAGAAGGAAAACATTCGGCAACATTTGTAAAGTGCTTGGAACAAATGGGATAAAGGGACAGGTCATTATAAACCCCTCCATGGGATATTTGCTGGCTTTGCTTTATTATTTCATGTTAGTCACTGTAAGAGTGGGAGTTAAAACACCTTTGGTACTGGAATTTTTCTAAGTAGTCAGGATTGGAGTTTGCTAACATTTTACACAGAAATTACAATAGGAACAGGATTTTTACTATGACAGCAGTATTAAAAAATACATTTCTAGCACAGCCTAGGAACTTGGGAACTTGACACTCTTGCAGGCTTGGAGAAAAAGGAAAAACCCCTTACCTCTTCTGAGGGATATGTCCACTGCTGTTGTGAGAGGCATAACGAAAACACAGACAGCACATTTTCAGTAAAAAAATATGCTACTCTCTAGAAATAGTGTCACAAACTGCACTCAGGCTCTTTCCTGATAAACAAACACATTTTTTCCCCATTAACTGGCAGAAAATCTCTGCCTTATCAGCCAAACTTGCCATTACTTTCAGCTACGGAAAAATTAGTTACAGTTGATTCCTGTGCGGACTCCGCTGCTCGTTGGTGTCCCAAACACAGTTTAGGTGACACAGGACACTGCACGTGCAGCTCGAAGCGGCGAGGAAAGGATTCCTGGTGTTCTCCCCTGATCCCCTCCCTGCCCGCCCGGGATCTGCCTGCGGACTCCAGTGAGCTCCGCAGGGCAGGGCGCCGGGGAGAATCACACAACCATTAAAGTTGGAAAAGTCCTCCAAAACCACCGAGCCCAATCTCTCCCCGAGCACCACCGGGACCAGCGCACAAGGCGCATCCCCGCCCATGTCGCGACAGCGGCCGGCGCACCCCGACCCTCCCGGCGGCAGAGGCGAGGGAGGCGGACCCGGAGGGACCTCTCCGGGGTAGGCACGACCCGCCACGATGCCCCCAGCGATCCTCCCAGCGATCCCAAGCCCCTCTTACCGCTGAGCAGCCGCGCCCCCGCCGCGCAGCCCAGCGCGGCCGCGCACAGCGCTGCGGCCGCCAGCATCGCTCCCGCGGCCGGCGGGGACGGGACGGAGCGCGGGGGGCCGGCACCTCCTCCTTCCCTGCCTCCTCCCCTGCCTCCTCCGCGGGCTGCGGGCCAGCGGGCTCGGCTCGGCCCCGACACCGAGGAACCGGCAGCGGCAGAGCCCCCCCGGCACCGCCCGCGCACGGGACGCGCCTCCCTCGCGGGCTGGACCCCCTTTGCTATTCCCTGGATCACACTCCAAAGCCTTCATCCCTCTGCGGGTGTCCCCCCCGCTCCAGTTTTAAGCCTCCCCGTGGCACGCACGCCGCCTCCGCCCACCGCAGCCAGCGCCAGAACCAACCCACGGGCAGATCCCTCCCCGCGCTGAGGATTTTTGGGTGGTTTTGTTGTTTTATTTGAAAGCTTCTTCCTTCGGTTTCCCAGATCTGGATTTGCTTTGAAGAAGTGGGATCAGCTTTATTGTCTCCTAGTGGTTAAAGTTAGACACTGGTGTGTTTTATCCATCCCAGTCACAGTTTTCTAAGTGGCAGAATCTCCTGAGTTGGAAGGGAGCCACAGGGATCCCCAAGTCCGACTTTGAAGCGGTTGAAAACACAACTTTGGCTTTTTTAGCACGTGATGCGCTGGCTGCCCTGAGGAAGCCTCTTCGGGAGTGAAATCAGAGCACGGGAACTCTGTTTCCCACATGGAGAAACGCCGAGCCCGTTTCCTGGTGGCCGGGAAGCCGCTGCGCACCTGTTTCCTGGAGCGCGGGCTCTCCATCCAGCCCAGGTTTTATGGCTCAGGCTCCAAAAGTTTTTTGCAGGTCGCGGGAAAGGGCAGAGCACCAAAGTGGATCTGCTCAGACAGATAATAGCCGGGACCGATGCTTTAAAATAGGAGATCAATGATTTTATAGGGGACTTAAAACCTGGACCCACTTTGGGGAGTTCAGTCGGAGGAGCTATTTCTGAAATCAGTGTTTTAAGGGGAGGAAAACCCTTTAAAATGTCCTGAAAACAGTCCTCTCCAGGTCACCAGGAGTCGGGAATCCCAGAGGGAAGGGTTGGAAAGCTGTTGGCTTTGCAGCGTGTGTCATGTCTGTGAAACAGGAACAGGCTCTGACACTTCCTGGCTTTTTCAGAAATATGGAATCACCTTGACAACCAGTCTTTTTCCTGACTTTCCGAATCCCAACCAGAATTAAAGCAAAATTAAAGTCTTCGTAACTTTCAAAAAATGTTCAATCTTCGATTTCCTTCCATTAACCACTACTTAAAAAGAAATGGAAAGTATATAGAAAGTAAAGGAGTAAAGTACAGAAAAATAACAGCAGAATTCCAGCATTTTAATTGCTAAATCTTGTATTAACATGTGTTAGGATAGGATAAAAGTGATTAGTTCTTGTAGTAGTAGTAACAACAATAATAAGAATAATAGCAACAATATCAATAACAACAATAATAATCATAATAATATAAATAGTACCCAGAACATTTTTCCCCCCAAAGAGAACCTGACTCTTCAGACCAAGGGAAATAAAAACCAGACCCAACTTTAATGCACGGAATTTGGGCCAAGCAGATGTATTTGGTTCAGCATTTTAATAAACTTTGAGAAGAGGAAGTGCTTAATATGAACCAACTTTAAAGAAATAAGGAGGAAATAAAAGGAAGGCTTTTATGTCTGAAAGGAAGACGTCATTTCTGAAAGTATCTTTTGAAATCCTGTTTTCCAAGTTATTTCTCAAATCACTGCACTTATCAGCTTTAACATTTCAGTTCTACTCTCTGCCATTGAGGAATTAAATTGTATTAATTCAGATTTGTGGTTCTTCAGAAGGACAGATGTTTAACCTTCAACTCATTTATCTCTGCTTTGTATCTTGGGAATTACAGCAGAAGGAAAAAGTGCCTTAATATAATACAGGCCTCTTACTCCTGGATTTTATTCTCCTGCTAAACATCCGGCCAGGCCAAGCAAAACCATTAGAAATCAGTAAATCTACAGTTCACTACTGATAATAATAAAAATCCCTAAATGGAATTATTCCTTTATTGCTCAAATTCAGTTTCTGAGAGGTTTTTAGGGAGCAGAGCAGCCAGTCTGGTAATTTTGTTATAAAGTTTAGTGTTTCAGTGGATGAAAACTTGGAGACAACAATGGAAAAAAAAATCAAAGCAACAATGGACAGGCTGTAAAGATTCCCTTGGCATATGAAACTGAGACATTTAGACACACTGCCTTATTCCTGGTGGTTTTCAGATGGAAAATTGTACAAGAACCTTATTTAACTCACTTAAACTTCATTTATCCCCTATGCCTATTTCTTCCTGCTCTCTGGCCTGGACTTTCAGAGTCCTACAGCCTGCAGGATCCTCTTCGCTCAGGGAATTTTTTGGATAAACCCAATGTGAAGACACTTCACCTTCCAAATCTATACAACTTGCAGAGTTTGCTCCTGCAAATTTGTTCCCTGCAGGAACAGAAGGTCTGAATCAGGTCTGAAATCTGGATTTGAACACTAACCTATGACTGATAATAACCTGAACGTTATTCTTATTTCTTTCAGAGCATTAATTTTAATTTTCTTAGATCTGTGGGGGACCTTATAGAAGGTCCTGTAGCTGTATAAAGCCATTTACTCATTGAAATGAATCTGGCAGGTGCCCAAAGCTGCAAATCCTGGCTTTCATCTATTGTTGGAAAACACCTCCAAAACCATCAAGTCCAAGCTTCCATTGAATTAAAAACAAAAATTTAAAAAGTAAAAAGAAAGTAAGACTCAGTGAACTGTTGCTAGCTCCAGCCAGAATTCAGAAAGCAGACTAATTGATGCTAATGGATGAGATGCCCTTTGGAATTATTAATAGGGAGAGGGGGATTGCTGACTCGCAGGAAAGGCTTGCAGAGCTCAGCACCTCTCTGCACCTCTTGCAGATTGCTCTGGTCTGGCCTGCTTCCCAAACCCAGGCTGCAGCTTTTCAGTAAAAACAGGGAATGTTTTAGTAAAATTAGGAAAAAAAGAAAGAAAGATCCGTGCAGGGTCAGGCTGAAAATGTAATTGCGAGGTTTAATGGTGGTTGTCTTCATTTGCTTAATTGTGTGAGTTGTACTGATGGTGGAACACTAATTCAGCACTTGAATAACTGGGGCCCCAGGAGAAGTTCCCATCAGTGTCTCCAGGCCATTTTCACTCACTTCTCCATGGATGGGGAAGAGCTGCCACCAGAGGCCTCAATTTCATTTATTCAACGAGAATAAATGGAGGTACAAGTGAGAGCAGAGGCCTGAGGCTGAGATGAGCCCAGTCAGAACAGGAGCTGGTGTCTGCAAATTCGGAGGAGGAAAAATTCAAAACTGCGTTTTGCCCGCACGTTTTTCAGTGTCCTGTGAGCAAACCAGTAGTAAATGAGGAGTATCACCAGTGGAATTGGCTTCACAGGAATCCAGCACTTGCTTTAATTTCACTCTCCTGTCTATTGATGCTTCTGCACAGAGGTCAGAATGTCCCTTTTGTCCTCAGGATTCCTGCTGGGAAATCTTCCAGACCTTTTTACCTGGCTGTGTGGCTAGTGATTGTTGTTTTGGGCAATCAGCTAACTACACTGCCTAGTAACCAGGCTGATGGAAAAGCCTTCAACCCCTCCTTTTTCTCTAAAAACCCATCCTACAGCACTTTCTATCCCTTTTAATATTTTCTCCATATTAAAATTTACTTGAATGTTAAGCAAAGTGCTCAGAGTAAAAAAAAAAACAACTTATACATAATGAGTTTCATATTTAATCATGGCTTAAAACTCCCTTCACTTACCAGCTTGTTTAATAAAACATGAAAAGTAAATAAAAATTATTTATATCTGGCAGATAAGCTGAACGATGCAACCAAAAAAATTCTTAGTCCAGTCTTGGTGTACAAACACTTAAGTATACAGCAAATTAATCAATTTAAACAGCACAAAACATTCTTGGTCCAGGAGAATTCCTAAGGATTTTAACACCAACTTCAAGAAATCTGAGATTTCTCCTGATATTCCCAACACGCACCACACAGTTTGGTTGGACAGGTAAATTTCTGGAAACAAAGCTGCAAACGAATGAGCATCATTAACGATTTTGCACTGGGAATGAGGCTGTGGGAAGGAGGTTTGGAGTGCAGTTTTCGGGGCCGAGGTTGGAGCAGGGAATCCTGTGCCTTGTTTTGATGGAAGTGGAGTTAGTGATTGTGGGACAGTGGATACAATCAGCTAACTACACTGCCTACAAACCAAGCACTGCTCAGGGGCCATGGAATTCACGCCTGGAACAAAGGAAAGCACTTCCAATAAATATATTTACACCCCCCGCCTCAAACGCCCTTATAATAATAAGGGATTGGCCATCATGGAAAAACATTGGTTATGTTACCCTTGTTCCACTAAATTCAAAGCCTTTATACCACAAATTAATGGTTCTTCATAATAAAAACTGCAGTGAACACAACACAAAGATCATTTCACGAGTGCAAAGGCAAAGCAATTAAACGCTAAAATATCCATTATTATAGAGTGTAAAAGGGACATGAGAAAAACCTTGGCATGGAGTCCTTGCAGCACTGAGTGCAGCCCGTGGTAGCTGTATCCAGAGCTTGGAAGTGCAAATCCAGCTGCAAATCTGGGCCAAGGCAAAATATCCCACGTGAGTAACATCGAACCTGGTTTGCAGCAAGTCAGGTGCTCATGGCACAGGGATCCAGCTTGTCCCTGTTCCCTGCCTGAGTTCATGTCCTGGAACAAGGAGTTTGTGCAATTTCCATGTAGAGTTTTCCAGAATGAAATGCATTCGTACAGCAGCAGGAGGGATGGTAGAATTTCACCATTTCCCTCAACTTCAGAAAGCTTTTTTTTCCCCCCAAAATTGCAAGAACACAGATCGTGCTGTCAGTCAGATGTCAGGCTGCTCCAGCCTTTTACACTAATTGGTGGTAGCTGAAGGAATGAGCAGATCTGTTCTGCAGAACAGAGCTGGGTGTGTGTAAGGAGTTGTAATCAATTATGCCTTGTGTCTAATAGATGTGTATGCAATTAATAATGGGATAAAACTGCTATATATAGATTTATCAAGTTAAATCATGAATGAGGCACAATCTGCGAGGTTGCAAGGATAAGTTTGTCTGCAAATTGAACAATTTTTCCAGCTTTCATCCGTAAATGCCTTAAGGAATTCAGGACTTACCCTCAAGCAGCTTACCTTGCAATAATCCTGATAAGGACGCATGTGGACTAAAATGCTTAAAAAGATTTCATGGAAAGGGAAAACGGGGTGGCTTCTTCACTCTTCCCTTCCCAAGGCACGGCACCCCGCTCACGGAGCTCCCAGCAGCCTTCCCCTGGCAGAATTCCTCTGGGGATGCTCCCGTCTTCTCCCCTGGGGCTCCCGGGTTGGAGTGTCCCCCGCCGGGGCCGTGGGTCAGCCCCATGCCCGGGAGCTTTGTGTACTCTCGGTCACCATGGTCACCCAGCCAGGGGGGACCGGACGTGGCCCTGGGGCCTGCAGGTGGCTCCGGCCGTGGGGAGCTTTGTTGCCCAAAAGGTTTCTACGGGCAAAGTCAACATGGAAAACACAGCCGGAGTTTCCGCCCCGAGCCCGCGGGCAAACGGCGCCAGGTGAGGGTGACCCAGGCTGGGGTGTCCCTGGGGGCAGTCCCAGCTCATGCCTCTGCAGACTGGGGCTCCAGCCTGGTGTTGTTCCCACCAGGAGGCCCCAAAAGACGGAGAACCAGCTCAAAAGTAATGAGGGTCCTGCACGTCTTCGCCCGGCTGGGACCTTCTTCGCCTCCCTGGTGGTTTTTTTGGGGGGGGTCTACTCAGTCATTTCTCTTCACCCGAACAGCTCGCTGCAGTCCCTTCCCTCCCTCCTTCCCTCTGAAAATCATGGCGTGCAAACAGAGGAGGAAAGAACAGAAAATGTAAAGGGCTATGGCAATAACTCTTAGACTCCATAAAATAATCCCAGGTAGCTCTGCAGTCTTTCCTTTGATATTTAATTTTAGAACATCCTAGACCAACACCAGTGGGGTTTCTTTAGGTTTGTTTTATTACTTAAATCACACAATACTAACGATCTTAAGTTAAATTCTAGCAATATGGAGTACTCAAACCCTTACAATTTTTGCGGATTTGATTGGAATCAGCTTCTGGGTTTTTTCCAGTCAAAAATAACTCTTTGCACAGAGACTGCATGAGTTAAGGTGTAAGTTTGTAGCATCCAGATCTGAGGTTTCTGCTGCCCTCTGACTTAATGGTCCATGGAATTGGTGCTGTGTTCATAGATGATGCTTCTGAATGTGATCAGGACAGTGACAAAACAAATGCAACTGCTTTTCCCTAAGGAGATTGTCACCTAGGATGCTTTTCCATATGGAAATTCTGATTTTTGTATCAATAGCTGTGAACTTCAGCTGCTTACCTGGAGAAATTGCCTGTCATCCATCACCCACAAAAATCAGATCGCAGAGGGGAGGTTGCTGCTAGCAAACTGCACTTTGTTTCATTATTTCCTTGTACTCAATCCTTGAAAGCAAGAAAACTGCAAAAAAATTTCTGGAGGGCTGACTCCTGCCAGAGAGTGTTCAGGGAAGCTGTGTTTGCCCTTGGTTTGGGCTGCAGTTACTACAGAAACTGTGCCTGAGTCCTGCCCTTTGTGGCTCAAGCCTAGGCTTGCCTGGTGACCCAGGAGACCCATAATTTAATCTGAATAAGAATTCTTGTGCTGAATTAGGGGCCTGATCTGAATCCCACTGAAGGCTTTGGACAGATTTCCACTGATTTCAGTGAGCTCTGGATCGATCCCATGGATGTCCAGGCACTGATTTTTAATGGTTTGGCTTTTTCCTTTTCCTAATAAGGATTAAAACAGCATGAATTCACAACAGGCATGCATATCTCCTCATTTCTCTCCTGCACCACGTCAGTCAGAACACTTGGCTGTCCATCATGGGGGGTTTTTTTTGCTAAATCTGCTGTGATGAGAACAGTTTCTGTTTGGATGCAGCTGGGAATGAGTGGGAGCACAATTTGTTGGCTGCTGCTTAATGGATCTCTCGTTGGCATGGACCGTGCAAGTGTTGGTTTAGACATTTTCTTTCTCAGCAGTCATTAGCCAAATAGGGAACCCAGGGCCGTGTTTTCTTCGCGTCAGTGACAGCTGACAGCACTAGGAAGGATTGGAGTTCAGTGAATCTCCCCAATTAAACGAGCCAGTTTTAATTGTCACTGAAATGGGCTGCCAGAAACACTCTCTGCTGTCCTGCTTTCTGTGACATTCACAGAAAAAAATCCTGTGTGGTATTAAAAATACCAAGTTAAAAAGTTCTCAGAACTTCTGTATCACCGGCAGCCTCAATAATTAGAGCCAACTGGATGAATTGCCAAGAGCTTTGCTTAATTTTCCCCGTGTTTGCTGTTGTAAATGTGTAGAATTTGACCTGATTTTTGCCTCCCAGCATCCAGGAAACATCACCTTGTTGCATGACTGGCTGTAACCTGGCCCCTCAGGTGAGGAGTTTTGTTTGCTGCTGCCCTGCACTTTGTGTGTTAGCTATGGGAACAAATAACCCAACAAAGGGAGCTGGTGGAGGGATTCAGGCTTCCCTTTGCTTGTCCCCTGTGGATTCCAGCCCTTGTCACCGAATTTCCCAACTCACAGGGCCTGCCTGGACATGCTGGATTAAGCAGGAAGGCAGGAGATGCCTCAGAGTCCCATCCTGTGTCTCTCACTGAGCCAAACCAGCCTGGCACTTGTCGAGGAAAGGACAATAACTGGAGAATTCCTGAGGCTGAACTTTGTCAGGCTCAGGCCCACATGGAAATCATGGGCAAATTATTCACCCCAGGGCAGGGGATGGACTCCCTACAATGCCCACTTTTGTTTTGCAGTGGGAAGGCTGTTTGAGCTTGGATAGTTCAAGAATAAAAGGAAAACAAAGTTTATAGGAAGGGGTAATATATTTTATTAGATTGTAACCTGATATGGAGAAAAAATGATGTGAAATCCAATAAATCAGGCTCAATAGCAACTTCCTAAGCCTTGGCAAGAAAGATGGCATCATCCCTAGAGGAATCACAATCTGTTTGTCTGGGATTGTGTTTGAAACCCTCAGTGGATTAAATGTACTGAGAAGAACTTCAAGAATTACAGTTATGTGCACTATCCATCATTTTTAGGGGGCAAACCTTGCTCTTTGATATTTCCCTGGACACCACTTTTGTCAGCTCAGTTAAAACCCCCCAGACCTGTGGTGGTCGCCCCCAGTTTTTTACCACACTCACTTCTCCTGCAGTTCAACCACCACGTGGGTTCTAAGTCACTTGAGAACTTTAATTTTTGTTCTTTTGACACGTCACCGTGCAACGGAATTTTAAAAGCAAAATAAAACTGGTGTGGCTGTATCCGCGGCCTGCAGTGCTTGCAAGGGAATCCACTCAGATCAGAAAATGACCCATCTATTCCCTGACATTTTTAAAGCATGTTTAATCTCCAGACTAAAACTCAGGCCCCAGGCATGAAGAGCCAGTCTGGCTGTTCAAGAATGCTCATGTGTTGCCCAGAGCTAATTCTGGTGTGCAGGCATTCAGCAGCCAGTCAGAATCTTCACAGGCTGCACAGAAAGAGGCCGAAAAATGTTGTCTGGAAATTCTTGCCAGCAAAGCACAGCAGTGGTTTCCTGTTGTCCTGCAGAATCCCCCAAAAATCTCGGAGCAGGCCACCACTGCCCTCTTCTTCTCCGTGAAAAAAAAAAAAAAAGGAAGGAATGACTCAGGGTTTTGCAGGGAACAAAATCCTTGTGTGTCATCCCAGGAGCACATGAGGAGGAAACCCTTGTGGTCACAACACTGGGGGCTCTATACCAGAGCCCGGCTCCTGGCACTGCTGGAAGCTTTTTCTGAAGATCCTTTATCTGCCTTAGACTTTGATTTCCCTTCCATTGGAGTGCTCATGGAAAGGTCCCCAGTTGAGGAAGTATTTTGGTGTGTGAGACAGAGGAAGAGAAGGAATATGGGGCTATTTTGTGTTTTATTTCTCATTCCTTAAAAGCAGAGTTTCTACTAAAAGCCTTGGACTTTTTTTTAAATTTTTTTTTACCGTGATGCAGAAAGGAACTAAAGAGCAAGGAAGTAACTGCGTGACAGGAGAGAAATGAAACCCAGAAATGGCCAGAAATTCGTGGTTTAGGGCACATGTCTGCCAAGCTGTGCACTTGTGCCTCCACTCTGTGTTTCTTCTCCCCTGTCCCGTATCACAACCAACTCCCCAGGCTGAAATGGGGGCCCCTGAACTGCTTGGCTGCACCACCCACAGCCCCATGAAGAGCCGGGTTTAACACTCCGCTCCTTCTGCCTTCCTTTGTTCTTTTGTCTTGGCAGTTCCTGGTATCCAGCACTGGAGCCACAACTTCCTGAGGCAGCAAAAGGCAAGAAAAGGAACACGTCAGCTGTTCTCTGACCCTGCCCAGGGAATGATTGCTTGAAGTCTGAAGCAATGAGCACAACCCTCACGTTTGAGGAACTGCTTGTGTGGGGGCTCTCCGACAGAGCCATTCCCTCTGTGTTAAATAGCCCAGAAATGAAATAAATCCGTGCTGATAATGTGAACCAGGAAGACTGGGGGTGTGATAAATCCAGAATCATTCACATTTCTAAAGAGAGAACACCAAATATAAAGGTTTCATGTGCAAAGTAATCGTGTTAAGTCTGGTAAAAGCAGCCAAGAACCACTCTAATAATTAATTAATAAGCCTGGTACTATTTTCCTCATGGTGAATATTCCACTTATATATTCCACAGGGATCTCTGAGGTAGACTGATGGACACAGCAGAATACAGAAGTGAATCCACTAAATACACCCTAGGAGAGGGAGCTGATGTTGGAATAGAGCCAAGTGATTGGAAATATCTTTGAAACCAGCATGTTAATTTATCTCTTAACACACACCTGAGGCTCCTGCACACCTGAATATTGTTCCATTCCTCAGATCCACATGATTCCTGTTCTATATAAAGCCTGGGCAAATTCTATCAGGGAAGAGGGGTTTTGTGTGTTGGGATTTTCCTTCTGTGTGAGTGATACAGGTCTTTGTAGTACTTCATCTCTTTCCTTGGTGCCTCTTTGGAGCTGTTTATGAAGTGTATCTCAAGTTTTCAGTGTCTCTGCTCTGAGAAGGTGATGTTTTTAGCCTTTTAATATAAAATATTTATGTCATTGTAAGATCTGCTGTCTGTTGGCTGTAGTGTATGGGATATATAATAAGTTCTACTGCATTTTAAACTCTTTTTTTTATATTTTCTATGAACTTACTTAGTGCAAGTGCCTTCTAGTAATGTATTAAATTGATTTAACTACCCCAAACTAAATTTATCCATTGTTTGGCAGCCAGGCTTCTCCAGGCTCCATCTCTCCTGGCTTTTGCAGGTTTTGCAGCATCTATCCTTGGAACCTGGTAGTGCTTTAATGTTATTAAATTTCTCTACTGATGACTCTCCAACAGCTAAAGCACCTCTTGTGCTGCAATTTAAGATGAAAGATGAAATTGCTGCCGCGATCTTCTTCATCACCAAGCTGGTGAAAAGAGAAGAGAAGCTGAGCAAGCACCAAGTGGAGAAATTTGCAGCCAAGCTGACAACAATACTGTTTGAAAAGTATAAGAACCACTGGTACCTGGATAATCCATCCCGAGGACAAGCCTTCAGGTGAGAGGAGGAGGGGAAGGTGGGGCCTTTGGTTGATGTTCAAGAAGCAGTTCCTGGAGGCCTTAAATTGAAATAAATGAGGCAAAATGCAAAGGGAACCACTTGGATATCCCTTAAATTTGAAGGAAGAATTAACTGTTGGAGATGCACTTATTTTTCACAGTGTGTGCTTATAAAGCTGTGACCTAGAGAGATGAGGTGGAAACCTTAAGACAGTGGGCACCAAGTGTCTTAAACAGCCCCTGATTCCTTGGATACAGAATTTGAGTGGCCTTAAAGCGACTTTTGGAATTGTTCTGTTTTAAACTGTAGCAAGTCACCCCATCAGTAATTGCTGAGGATTAAAAGCAAGGCCTAATTTGAGTTGATAAATCAGCTTGTTAGGCTGAATTGCTGGTGGGGGCTCTAAGTGAGAACCTGCATCAACAGGCAAAAAGTGCTGAGAAAAATAAATAGAGATTTTTTTTTGCCTGCGCTCTGTAGGAGCAGAATCCGCAAAGCTGAGTCTGAAACGCCACCTGCACTTTGCCCTTATCTAGGTGTATAAGGATCAATAAACATCAGGCGAGGGATCCCCTGCTGGAGCAGGCCTGTGTGGAGAGCAATGTGGACTTCCAGGAGCTTGGCTTGCCCAAGGAGATGACGCTGTGGGTGGATCCCTTCGAGGTGTGCTGCAGGTGAGCTCAGAACGTGGGCCTGACACGCTTCCAGCGCTCTGCGTGACCTTGGGCAACGCCAGGCTCGGCTGTGTGGGGGTTTGGTGTGAGCTGGCTCCTCCCAGCTGCCCCCGAGCTGGGCAGAGCAGCACCACGCGCCGGGGGCTCTTGCAGGTACGGGGAGAGGAACCAGCCCTTCACTGTGGCACACTTTGATGGGGAGGAGAACCCCGAGCTGCCCCAGCAGATCAGCTATGCCGTGGGCAGGGCAGCCCTGGATTATCACTCTGGCACCTCCTCGGACGAGGAGAGCTCCAGCAGGGAGCCCAAAGCCATCCCTACAGTCAGCAACCCCAACAGTGTGTACCAGGTGAGTGATGGGATGGGGCAAAGGGGCTCTGGGGGGCTCAAGGGGAACTCTCACTCTGCAATCCCCTCAAAGGAGGGCACAGCAGGTGGGGAGCAGGCTCTTCTCCCAGGTAATCAGTGGCAGGATGAGAGGAAATGACCTCAAATTGCTCCAGGGAAGGTTTAGGTTTGATTTCTGCCCTGAGAGTGTTGTCCAGCCCTGGCGCAGGACACCACCACCCCTGGATGGAGTCACCCTCCCTGGAGGGGCTTAAAAGATGTGGGGACATGGGTCAGGGAACAGCTGGGCTTGACCCTAGAGGGGTTTTTTCCCCAAGTGAAGTGAATCTGTGAAGGGGATGGAGCTTTGCTAGGAGCTCCCTAGGCTCCCTCGGGAAGGAAAGCAACACTTTAACACTGCTGGCCAGGCTGCTCTCCCCTCTTTCCCAGGCACACTTCAACATTATCCCCTTCCTTGCTCCTCAGTTCGGTGACTACTGCAAGGCTCCCCTCCAGCCCTGGGCCCAGCAGCTCCACAGGAAATCCTACGGGGCTGATGGCTCCCACTATGCCCAGCCCAGGGGCTTCAGGCTCTACAGACCCACAGCTGCCTTCACAGGCCCACGTGTGGACAGGTACCACTGGATCAACACCAAGAGGTAGATCCTTGGATGCTGGAGCCCTGGCTGGGATGAGATGAAGGCTGGCACTGCAAAAACCTGATAAAAGCAGCACTTCCTGTCCAATCCTTGTCTTTTCCTCTGTATATCTGGGATTTTTGGGGGGTTTTACACGAGATTTTAAAATGCTTTTATTGATGTTAACATAAGATTGAAAATTTTAATGTGATGCTCTTCTTGTGAGTTAAAAAGGAAATGCATATATCAATAAATCTACTTATGTTTTTTTTTTTCATAAAAGCCACCTGACCTGCTGTCAGTGCCTTGCAGGGTGTTCAAAAGCTTTTTGGTGCAAACATTAGCACGTGAAGGAAGATAAAAACCCTTCCCCAGCTGCTCTGAAGGATACTTTGCTTCCTTCTGGCAAAGGGCAGCTCTTATCAGTAAAGATCTGGGTACCACAAGCAGAAATGTTGAGGGCATTTAGTAACTCTCAAAATTATTTAAATTGTCCTGTTTTTCCATGAGTTTGTGCTGACGGGGAAGGAATGTTTTTGAGTGATTCTGCTCTTCCCTCACTTGCTTTTTATCTACACTGGGGCTGATGTGTCACTGATCAGAAAAATATTGAATGTTTCAGGGTTTGGCACTGGAATTTGGGAGGAGGAGAGACTGATTCCCCAGGCTTAGGAGCAGGGATGGTCTTGGACAGTGCGGGACCCACATTCCCATGTGGGTGGTACCACAGGGCTGAAATATGGTGACTTCAGAACAATTAAATGTTGTCTGGGCTGGGCAAGTTGCTTTCAGTGGTGGAGAATAATATTTTTTTGCTCTTGATGTGTAATTGTGTGGATGGAATTACTTGGTTAATTAATATCTACAGCTTTTGCTGTGTCATAAAGTCAGAGAAGTGCAACTCTTCAGCTGCAGAGGCCTCAGATCACCTCTTGAAATCTTGCATTAATTTAAAGAATAATTTATTTAACACTAAGCAGAATTGAGTGATTCTATATTTTGCTTCTGTTCCTGGAAACTCTTGAGTCTGAGCTTTTTGCAACAATATTTCTTTTCACCACTTGGGTACAGCCAGAAATGTCAATTGCTTAGGCCAAAATCTTGTCACTTCAATTACTACACTGCTTTCACTGCTAATTTAATGAGCCTTTAGTATGGACAGGGAAAATACACTACAGTTAAAGCAAAAATAGAAGATTTACTCTGGCTTAAAGCCTAATGACAAATGCAGAGGAGCAAGGACCAAAGCACCAAGTTTTTAAGCACCATTACAACTTTCTGCCCAGGGCTATTTCTTCTTCTAATGCATCTATTTGTTTTACCAAGCAGTCCTTCTCCAGACTTGTTATTTCAAGGTAGTAAGAAAGCAGATCTTCATTGCCTTTGCTGTTTAAAAACTGGTGTTCATCCTCTATAATGTGTACCAGCTCTTCAGTTAATGCATCCACTTTATCCTCGAGTTCTGAGGTGGACAAGGCTTCCTCTTCAAAGCTGAAAAACAGGGAAAGGAATGTTTAAAATGAGAGAGAAGAAACGCCAGTATTAGAATTTACGGATGAACCAGCCAGAAAGACAAATTGCACTGTACAAGATAGTGAAATGAAATAAATAGTAAATTGAAATAATAAGTAATAGTTCCTGGCAAATGATTCTCACCCTGCCCTCCATCCCAAGCTGCCCCTTCTGCTGCTGCTCAGGGGGTGAAGGAAATGTTCTTTTTTCTTCACAAGCCACTTATGGAGTGGCTCCTCAGATTTCACACGGAGCAGGAGGTTGTTCTTCATGAACACAGAAGTGGAAAAAAGCAGATAAATATTTCAGTTTAATTGCAGAGGTCTATAAACCATTTAATTGCCATTTCTCTAACAAGGTAAGAAAATCAGAACGATTGGAACTTTCAAACATGTCTCAAGATATTTTTTTTCTTGTTACCTTCTCAAAGGCTTCCGTGCCTGTGAGGTTTTTCCCTCTCACTTCAAAAAGCTGGGAGAGCAGATTCACTTCCTCTGTGGAGAATGGTTCCTCCTTTAGCAACATCTGCCTTATCCCATGGGATTTATCCCCCTGGGGAGCTGCCGAGAGCTGAAGTCTGAGGGAGAACATCTCACTAAGACAAGCCTTGAGTGCCTAGAGGGAAAAACCAAACAGGACTTTCTGAAAGGTTTTGAGAACCTGTTTCATCACATCCGGGTGTTGGGGAGGAACATTCCAGTTCCTCCTCCTTTTCCAATGAATGTATCCGTGTTCTGAGCTGGGGCTTTGATGAAGGAAGAGCTTTTTCTGCTGGATTCTCCCAGGTGAGGGTTAGAAGGGAGTTGTCTGGGTTTTATCTCCAGCAGCGTTAACCCTTTGGTTTTAAACCAGGAATTTTTAGCAAGGATAAGTTTAACGGGATTGCATTGGGAGCACCCTGCTGTACCTGATAAAAATCCCTCAGGAAGAGGGGGTTGGTGTCCTGGCTGAAGCTGCCAGCAGTGACATGAGCCAGGCAGTGCACGAGGAGGAGCAGGAAACTTCCCACAGAGCTCAGGCAATCCCTCAGGATGAAGAGTTTCTTCTTGGAATTCTGAGAAAAATTGGATATCCACAGGTGAGACAAGGGCACAGCAGGAATTGGCTCAGCTGATGCAACTTTTCCAGTGGTTTATCTCAGTTTTAGGTAAGTCCAAGGATTTAAATCAATACTGGGAAGTATCCATGTGCACAGGGCTGCATTTAACAATCTGTGATGTGAATCTAAAGCATTCTTGTATTCTCTGCTCTAGGCAGGTTTATATTTATACTTATAAACTTCAGGAAATTTAGGAAAATTAATACTAAATAGTCAGAGTTCATAATTTAGTTATAGTAACTAGAATGCTGGTACACTGACTTCTATAAAGCTGACCTAGAGAGAATTTGGTAGAAATGAAAGTGGTACAACTTGGACATCAGAAACTGGAAAATCAGGGCTGGTTTAATAAATGTGCTTTGGTTGTGGCCCTCACATTAAATATGGATTTAAACTCAGCATTCTGCTAAGTTTGTGCTCAGATGTATCTGGGGCTTATTAATATTTGAGGTTTTCTTACATCAGTATTTCTTTTTCCCTAGAAAACATCAAACATACTATGACTTGCAAAAAAAAATATTTCATGCTTTTTATTTAACTTCCCAGCCCTGGAAGTTAATGGATATAAAAATATTGCCAAGGCTGGCTTGATGTGGAGGGGACAAACCTGATAAAAGAATGAATTCCTGAAGGCATTGCCTGGGGCATTACTCTGGGGTAGGCTGGAGGCAACACCCAGGGTGATTTCTGGAGCCTGAAAAGAGCAGGAAAAATGCTCTGTTAGAGCTGTAGGAATATCAGGGCTGCAGAGTAAGAGGGATTAATGGGATATAAGTTCATTTAAATGTCAGCTCTGATTTGCAGTGGGTACACAGAGACAAAAAAAATGCACATGGAAATGGAGATTGTTTAAAAAAACCTTCGATTTTCCTTTTGCCAGTTTTTTAATGGAGTAAATGAAAGTGTCCTCCAGTCCTGGAGCTCTGGTTTGGTCGCTATGATTTTATTATTATTTTTTTAATACTGTTACAAAACACCCTGGAGAGTTTACCTGGAGATGTGCTGAGAGCTGCACAGAGAAAATGAGGGAATCCTTGCACCAAGTCATAAAGGGAATATATTTTATCACAATATGATGCAGTAGGCAGGGATTAATCCCTCATTTCCTGAAGGAGGAGCTCAAGAAAAATGCCACAACAAATACAGGAACTGACTGTGGATCTTGTGGACTTTGTTGTGGAGAAAACAGAACTGGAATTTAATTCCTGACGTTTGCAGCTGGGTCATTCTCTAACCGGTTTGACCTTATAATCGGTGCACCCTTGGCAGCCTGCTGGCTGCAGAGGAATTTTTGGTGAAGGTAGTTGGTTGTTAAATACCAGCGTGTTAAACACTCACCTTAAGGTGAAGTCGGAGGAACTGCAGGAGGGAGAGGCCGTGCTGAAACACCACAAACTCTCTGGGAGAGAGGGCTGCAGGATCCACTGCTGTCAGTTCTCCTCCCTCAGTCCTCGAGGCATCCTGAGCAGTCACTTCTGCTGCAATTACAGCAGCGTTTCATCAGACTAATTGCCTTCTATTTGCATTTTGTTTTTCCGAGAGGTAACGCTGCAATACAGGCGCATAAAATACTGCATTTCTCATTTTATGGTATCGTTCCAGGCAAAATGAAGCCCTGCTGATGCATCGTGGATTATTGTGAGCATCAGGAAGTGCTTGGTGCTCGTAGGAAATGTCCAAAACTTTGCTTTTCCTAGAGGAACTTCGCGTAACTAAGCCCTGGAAAAGTGGCATTAATTATGTGTGGCTCAGGTGATTTTGGGCGCTGAAAACAGGCAAGAACATATTTACTGCAAGAAAGTAATTATTTTGCAAAATATTAACTTTGGGGAGGCCTGGCAGGATAAACTGAGTCTTACACACAATTTCAGGGCTCATCCTACCCATGATACCCATCCTACACAAATGATAATTTGCTCATTAAGTCCAAGGAGATCTTTAATTCTAACAAAATGGAACCAAAATATGATTTTTAGCTGGCAGGTGGAAAATCTTCTTTTGGATTTAAAGCTGAAAGGTTTCAACTTGTTTCTCAGGGCCAGAAAAAAACAAGGTTAACTGGCAGTGCCTTTCTCTTCTCTTCTCTCTTACCTGGTGTCCCAGGTGATAAATTGTTTTTTCTGTCTTCCTGCAGCCTCTGAACCACAGACTGGAGCAGTGGGATCAGCTTTTGTTGGACAGCCTCACTTCTGTCACGTGAGACCCCACTAATGCCATAAAACCTGGTGGTCTGATAGTTCTCAAAACACTGTGGTGACCCAGAGAGGAGCACCTGAGACAGCACAGAGCAGACAGAGGCTGTTTCATGTCTGTCAAAAGTATAATTTTACAAAATCAAACATCCTGGCATTCACTGCCTTTTCTTGAAAACCTTACATTGTCTTTTCATAGCACATTACCCAGTGACTCAGTAACTTCAAAGCCTTTTTTAATGGTTACTGTCCCAAAATCTCAGATCTTTCCACATCCTTCAAGTTGATAAAGAAGTTGCAAGCTATGATTTGAACTGTAGGACCTGTATTTATGTTCTCTTGTGTAAGTTTTTGTTATTTTGCTCTGATCCCTTGCAATGATGTTTTGGGTGATATTCCCAGAAAGTGGCAACTGCTCATGGTATTTTTTAGGCCATAACACAATTGCTTTTATTTCCTTTAAGGTGAATCCAGTACCTTTGCCTGCTGTGTTTGGATATTTGAGAGGTCCCTTAAATACTCCAGTTTGGTGTATTCAGTCTCCACACTCATTTGTTGTTGCATTATCCATTCCTGAGACACAGAGGCTGCACCAAGCATGGCCTGGAAGAAATATTGCAACATCTAACTGCAAATCCTGGCTTTCCTTACCTTTCTCACACACAGTCTGGAAAATCCCAAGCAACAAAGCTGGAGTAACAACTCTGGAGCACTTGTGTCCGGGTAGCCCTGAAAGAACAGTCGTGGAAACTGCAGTGATGCAAAAAAAAAAGGGTAGATAAAAAGGTTCCAGGCAATATAATACCGTAAATTCTATTTCCTGTCTGATCCGTCAGTAGCAAGCATTGGTTGGTTTTATTTCAGCTGGACAGGAAGAGATGTGTTGTCCGTAGGAACCTGGAGAAGCACTGTCGAGATCTCCCAGCACAGTGCCTCCCAAAGTTAGCCCAGAGTGTTCTGCGGCTGAGACCAGGCCCGGCCCAGCCCAGCACGGACCTCACCTTTCTGAGCTTCAGCTCTGCTGCTGCCCCAGCCCCGGGGTTGTGGCTCCTTTGCTGCTCCCTCAGCTGCAGGTACCTCCGTTCTTCTTCCAGCTGCATCTTCTCCGCCAACTCCGTCAGCTGCTCCAGGGCCTTCCTGATCTCCAGCAGAACCTGCATTTCCTGTTCTTTTTCATCTCTGGCAGCTGCAAGAAGCCAACATTAGCAGAAGCACCCACCTGATAAACTACTGGCAATTCCCAGGGCAACTCTCAAAAATTTGCCTTCTCCGTGTGCTTCAGCACATCCCCACTTTTATCTTTGGGAACAGCCCCATTTTCACACCCTGCCTCTGTACCGCCTGGCTTCAGGAGGACACGAATTGCTCCTAAGGCTGAAGTTAACCTGTCGGAGCAGCTGGCACAGGAAAGGATGCACAACCTGCCCCCCTCTCTCCTGGCTGTAGCTTTGGTACCTTGGAAGAGCACGGAGAGTTCCGTGGCCACCGGGCTCCTAAAGCACTTCGAGGCTCGTCTCTCAGCTTCCTGCAGAGAGGACTCTCTCAGAAAATGCCACATTTCCTCCAGCTCTGCCAGTTTTCCCTTGAATTGTGTCTGTAAGGAGTGGAAGAGGAGAGGTTTTTTAGGTGCTGTGGGATCCTGACCGGCTGTGACACAATCTCCTCTGACAGATGAGAGTAAGAGGTGCCGCGTTGGGTTATTGCTTTTTTCTGGCCTTGCAAGTAATATATTTTATTCTGATTGTGTAGAAAATGATGACAAATCCCATGTTGTGCTCTGTACGACTTTGGACCTCTTGGTTATTCCACAGGGATCATTCCTGACACTGGGAATGATTTGCACTGGAGCACAAAGGTCTCCAGTTACATTTTGGGTTTGCCCTGGGAAGAGGAAGGATTCAAACCACCACAATCCCACGTGCACCATCAGGGATATTTGAATTTGATACCTGTGAACGAGTGTTCCCTAAGGAATTTTTATGGAACTTTCTTGGAGCCAGATACAAAAAAAAAAGCACCGTACCTGCTGTGCCTTTCCCTCTTTTGCAGCATCCAGGACATGAAGAAATAGAGAGTTCAGCTTTTTCAGAAGCTCTTCTTCCTTTTCCCTTCTGCAGTGCCAGTACCCACGCCTGGAATTGATTTCCTTTTCCAGGAAGTCCAGCTGCAGAGCAGTGACAGACACAAGAGCTCAGCTCTGCAGGAAGTTGAAGGCAGGTTATAAACTTTGGTGGAGCTGCTGATGTGATGACACCTCCACTCCATGCCTTGGACAGCAGATATCCAAACTTTGCTGCCACGGGGCATGAGTGTTGGCAGTCCTGAGACTGTGCATGTCCAAATCCATGTCCAAATGCAAGGTATGTTTTGGGGTGGGGAAGGTTAGCAAAGAGGAAATACAAAGAGCAGCAGAAGAATAGAGAGATAGAAGGAAGAAAAAAAAAGCAGGTAATAACAAATACTTATTTCTGTTTGTCTTGTACCACAACAAAATACTTGTGGGGCAAAGAAATAAGTGGCATTTTCACCCAGCAGTGGAAAAGCAGAGAATTTCCCACAGATATCAGACCTGTAAACAAAGAGAGGTTGCCGGAGCTCTCCTTACCAGATCTGGATCTCTGGCTCTTCTTGGCAAAGCTCCGAGAGCCTGCACAGCAGGGATGACATTGTGTGTCCAGGGGCTGCTTTGAGCACCTATAACAGGCCCAATTTCACCTGTAATTGGATTTATGGCTCTGGCACCGATAGTGATGGGGACAAGACCTGTGGATAAAGAAAAACTAAGAGTAATATTTAGGATTTAGATCCCAAATCCCACATTTTCCATTCAGTGTTGAGGTAGAAACTGATTGGTATTTTGCTCTGAAAACAGCATGTCTTGGATTTTTTTTGTTTACGTGATTCAACTTAAATTCCTGCTCTACCTTTTCCGTTTGTATCTTCCATGGTTCCTGCGAGTGGGGAAGGCTGCCTGGTGTTCCAGTCACAGTCCATCCCCAGAACTGGCACCATCAGGCTGGATCCACCGGGATCTGGGATTTTCATTCCAAACACCGCAGGGATCCACATCTCTGTGCCGGGATATTTGATCATACCTAGTTTGTTCAGAAAAGAGGAGAAACATAAAACATTAAATAGTTTTATGCTGCAAAGGGCTGTTTTCCCTTTCAGAGGGTTGCAGTGCTGTTAATTCCTGCTACAGCTTCCAATTAAACCTGGCTGGGTGCACCAGGGATTTGCTGGAGCAGCTGTTTTGACGAGAAAACTTCCCGGAATTTTGAGGTGCTGCTGTCTTGGCCAAATCCTGGGGTGGAAACGGGTGCACTGCTGCAATATCTGGTGTAATGACCCCAAACCAGGCTGGTTGGTTTGTACCTACCCAGTTTGCCACCGCTCCTCTTGAGACTGGCAGCTGTCTCCTGCTTTTCCCGCAGGCTTTGCAGGCAGTGGATGGTGTGGTGCCACTTAGCAGTGAAAAACTTCTTCATCGACCCCACTGAAGCCTTCAGGGCTGCCAATCTGTCTGCTGCTAGTTGGGAATCTTCCAAAACTGCTGCCTGGAAGTGCTTTAGGGCTTCCAGCACGCGGATTTGGGACAAGAGGCAGTGATTGTCCAGCACTGCCCCGTGCCCTGCGCTGTGGGGCACGGCCTTGCCTTGCTGGAGGTGAACTCCGTGGATCCGGGCGAGTTTCCCGCTCAGAGGGTCAGGGAAGGAATCTCCAAGGAGCATCAGGTGTCCAGAAGGCCCCACCAGCCCACCGAGAGGCAAAACTTCCCCTGCAGTCGAGGAATGGGGTGTGGGGGTCAGAGCATCACCTGGAACCTCGGCAGTGTGGTCCAGCCTTTCCCGTTTAGGAAAGGGCACATGGAGCATTTACTTCCAGGCTCATTGGGCAGTGGGAGTGGGAAGTTTGGGGTTGTTTATAAAAAAACTTGGCCCACAAAATGCTCAATAAATCTCCTTTCTACTTCAGGGAAGGCTAAGGTCCCCACTCCTCCTTTTGAGTGCAACATGAGCCACAAAGAATAGAGATATGGAAAAATTCTCTTTGAAAATCCAGAGCTTCACCTCTCCAAGCTTCTAAACCATGCACTTCATGTTACTTTTAATATTGCAATGGAGCAATGGGACCATCTTTAATTGAAATCAACTTCAGTAATTTGCATTGTAGTTGAGGAATGATGACCTCACGCGGCCCTCACAGTTTCACTGCGTGGTTTTATTGACCTTTAAAGTGGCACTTTGTAAAGCAGGACAATGGGAAAGAAGGAGAACTGTCTGGAAAAGTGTCCAGCTGTTGCACAGCTGGCTGGATAGGAGGGGGCAAAGGTGTGAGGTGAACACTGAGACTTTTAAGGGGTTGTTGTGGTCTTGAATCCATCGGTTGGGGCGGGGGAAATCAGTGCCACCACACCTGTGCCACCAGGAACACCCAGGCACCTACCTGTGCTCCCATCCAAGCCGACTCCCAGGATTGGGACGATCCTGCCTCCCTCTGGCTCAGCCATGGGCCCCCAAACCTCCAGAGGTGCCACCACGCCAGTGAGGGGGTTCAGGTAGGTCCCCCCCACAGCCAGGGCCTGCCCCGTGTGGGGATGGGCCGTGACCCCCAGCACGGGGACCTCCATCCCTGTCACTGGATCCAGCATGAGAGCTCCCAGGCTGGACATTTTCTCGGGACACAGGGCTGGAAGCTTTGTCTCCACAGGTAGGTCAGTGCTGGGACAGACTGGGTAAGGAATGTAGGGAAATACGGGCACTTCAGGCTGGTGTCGCTCACCTGTGGGTAGGACCAGAAGAAATTTAATGTGGTTTTGTGAAATAATACAGATCACAGCTCGGAATGGAGACTCTGGAGCTTCTGGGAGTGCTTGAGAGTAGAGGTTTGTTGCCTTTAGGTTCAGAATTAAATGGAAGTCCTTTTTCACAGCTGTATGGGGTTTTTTTAATTTAATTTTTTTTGCTTTGGCTGTTCCCTGAAAGCTGGAAGTTTCCCAGCATATGATGGTTTTCGTAGTTTCATGAACAGAGGGGCTGAAATCTGTCAGAAATGACGAATATCTCAACATTTCCTTGTTTATAAGCCTTATAACATCTAATCCACCTTCTCCATAACCTTTATGTCTCTGAACAGCATCTCTAAGCGCCATGTTGATGAGGAGCTTTCTCAGATTCTCTTTAGGTATCTTTATAGGAAAAATAAATTTGATTGTAGCAAATGGAGCTGTTTTATTCGTTCTTTGCTTTAACCACTCCCCCCACTACAGCTGGACTCCCCAAACAGGCTGATGGACCAATTAATTATTGTGTTGTGGCACTCACCCCAACCAGAGTCAGCAGCACAGACCAGCCTGGATGCGATGGGATCATCACCAACATTCCCAGCCACGGGAAGCACCTTTCCAGTGTCGGGATGCAGGAAATGATGGCTGGGGACTGGCCCAGGGCAGTGAGAGCTCAGCATGGAGCAGTGTGGGAAGGGAATCAGCAATCCCGTGCTGGGATCCACAGAGGCCACGCCAGGTGCTCCAGCAGGGCCTAAAATCAATTTACAGTAGGTGGGGAAGGGGAAGAAGAGCAGCCTGTAGGTGTTGGACAGGGGTGAGAATGGGGGGGATTTGTTAATTTATAGAAGTCACCTGCACGGGCAGAGACGGGGTGAGAATAAATAAACTGCCTTTCACAGGAGGGGTCTTTTGTTTCATTTTTTATTTTAACTTTTATTCCTTTTGGAAGGGTGGAAGAAAGAGGGATTTTGGTATCTGGGTACTTTCACATTTTGTCATACCAAGACACACGAGGCAGTGGCAGAAAGCAGCCAAGAGCAGAGGAGCAAATGAATAGAACTTAGTGAGAAATGCCCACAGAAGGGTTCATTTGCTGGGGGGTAATTAGCCAGTACCCAAAGGCCTTAATGAATGCAAATCTGACATTCTCCCTAAGAAGCAATGTAGAAATGTTCTACTGATGACTTTGCTTTTGTAACTGCCGCTTAACTCACGAGTTTTTAGTTGGGAATCCAGTGAGGACATAATTTCCCAAAAACACTCTTCTGGTTTTTTTTGGCTTTGCTGCAGCTTCCTTTGTGACCTGGGGGTCTTTTTGGGACCTCTGTTTTGTCACCTGTGCTGCACCGCCCTGCCCACACTTCCTCACACACCAACACAAACCCCTAGAGGTTGTAGTTACCCACGAGCTCCTGCTTGGAGAGCGTCCTGGTTCCATCCCTGTGCAGAAGGAGAGCTCCTGTCCCTTCTCCCAGCACTCCCCAGGCGTGGAGGCGCTGGCTTTCCTTTAATATCCCACTGCACATCCTGCTGCTTGCAGCCTCCACCTGGGCTAACAGGCTGCAATTCAAGAGATAAAAGAGTTACCTTGCACCTGAAGGTAAAAGAAGTGGAGCAGTAAAGGAAAAATTTTGATGGGCATGAAAATTAGAGCTGCGTTTGTTAATTAGAGAGCTTGAGGGGTACGAATGCAGTAAAAATATGACTTTTTGTTTCTCTGCTGTCTGCTAATCGCCATTCTGATCCTGATCCAGAGCAGACACTGGCTACAACCAGTGTGGCATCACGTGGGAAAAATTATTGTTCCTGCGGTTATGATGGGAATCCCAGAAATCTGAGATTTTCTACGCTTGTTTTACATAAATGTAAAAATTATGGTCTGCATGATCTGCCCTTCTGCATCAAGAACCAGTTTTAAACTTGCAGATACGAGCGCTGCCAAGCACAGGCCCACAGAATGACTTCCTAGCTCGGAAAAGGAAGTTGCAGCAGGAATTTTTGTGTTCCATACCTCGTGAAGTCTTGTGCTTGGTGTCCTTTCTGAGCCACTTCATCTGCCAGCACCTCAGCCAGCCTCAGCCCCTGGCTCAGGGCGGAATGGAAGCGGGCCCAGTGCTCTCCCTGAGCCTCCAGCTCCTGCTGAAACAGCTCCCTCTGCCTGCTCACACCTTCCTCGTACTCAGCAGCCAACGCTTTCCTTCGCTGCATCTCCTCTTCTGCCTGGATGAAAGAGCCGAATGTATTTTCTTTTAATTTTGGTCTACCCAGATTTAAACAACTCTTCCGCCTCGCGTTAAAATGGCAAAGATCAGAAATGTGAAGTGATTTTGATGAGTTCCTTTGGGCATGCAAGTGGTGACACCCACAACAATTATCTGAATTAGCTGAATCACAATTATCTAGCAAAAAAAAATGATCAGCATCTATCAAAATCTCAGCAAATTGATGACACAGAGGATCCTTTTAAAAAGTAATATAATAAATTGTTAAATAAGTATCTTTGCTGAAGTTTTTCCAAGTGAAAGACCTAGGATATGTTTGTTTTCTTGTGAGATTTTAGTTACAACATAACTTATGTTGCAAATTACACAACATAAATTACAATGTATCTCTCAGTTTAAAACAGAATTCTTTTCATGTCTGGGTTACAATGAGTCTTCCACTGCAAATTAAAATGTGAACAAGATACAATATAATAAATTAGAACACAACCACGTTCTGATGTGGAAAATAGAAGCTGCCACACACACACACCCAAGCAGACGAATTTATGCTGTTTTAACAGCTGAAACCTCTCCAGAGAGATGAGAAATGGGGTGTACCAGATCAAGAAAATAATAATAAACCAAAGGAAGAATCTTTCAGAGTTGTCTCTGTGTCAGCACGAAGCTTTAGATGATGCAAAGGCCCTGTGTCCCCTCCTGTTTATGGACATTGCAATGAATCGTTTTGCACCCTATAAAATACTAAATTATTGCAATTACAAAGGTGATATTTTACATGGCAAAACCTCAGATTTAAAAAAGAAAGTGCTGAGGTTTTAATTTATAATTCCCGGTGCAAGCGCCGCTGAGCTGAGCCCTACCTGCTGCTTTGCCTCCTCGTAGCCCTCTGTCCCTGAGCTCTCACGGTCCCCCGCCTTTCCTGGGATGCTCAGTGCCTTTATCCAGAGCTTTTTCAGAGAGGATATTTCATTCGTTGCCTTGCGGTACATCATTTTCACCTGAGGTACAAAATGAAAGAAAAAGAACGAGGATTTAGGGCTGTAAGGGGATCATTTGGAGCTGGTGAAGCCTCCCTGCGCAATAAATGTCTCTTTATGCACTCAGAACCCAAACTGGTGTCAGCTTTGGGTACAAACACTTGAATGCCAGCTTGGCTCAGATTAGGGGGCGATGATTTCTCCACATTATTTATCTGTTAAGTGCTTGCTGTAATCCAGCTCCCTCTGCTGTCCTTTAAACCTCCCGTGGAGCTGCAGGAGTGCCACAGGCGGATTCATATTTGGGCTGGGAAATGCTCTCCCATCATGTTCAGCCGAGATATTTAATGTAAAATGCACCCAACACGCTCGCATGTCACTGTATATTCATTTATTCATTTCTCCTCCATTTAACCTGCACCTCTCCAGTGCAGCAAATCCATATTATTTTCATTTTACAGATGAAAAATTGAAGCTGAGAGGTGAAGACACTTTCAAAAAATTATAGCAGTTCAGTACCAAGAAAAAAAAACCACTTAGAAAGCCAAAATATTCTGCCTTAACTCTTCCCACTGTTTATAGGGTATAAATAAAAAGCTTACTAATATGAGTATATATTTATTTATTGTTCTAAAAAGATGAAATAAAGCATCTGCCTGACAGCCAAAGGTGAGCGAAACAATGGCAACAGCCAAAATTACTTGTTTTAGGCTGTTTCTACGTAAAAAGTAGCCCCAAATGACAAGTTACCTCTTCTTTGAAGTGCCCCAGCGTGGTGGTGACGGAGAGTGACTGTCTGAGCAGAAGCTCAAAGAAAACATTGGTGTTGAAGGACTCCAGGTCTAGCTGTCCTTCAGGCTCCCAAGCATCCCCTCTCCTCAGGAAACAGGCTGAAACGCGGATATTCGTGTATTGGTTTGGTGGGTTTTATTTCCCTGAAGGCTGGTTTTGAACAGAAAAGTCTGGAAATCCCAGAATTCAGCGGCCTGTGCAGTGCTGACCACGGAATTGGGGCAGACGCCCTGGTTTGTAGAGCTTTTGTTCTCTGACCTGTCCCAGCAGCGCTGCAGGAGTGCCCAGCCTTGTGCTGCAGTGAGGGATGGCCTTTTTTCATGGAAAAGACTCCTGGAATCTTGGAGCAATAGCTGTCCAGGTTATACCTCAGCTGCCGCCTTCGGAATGCAGGGCAGGGAATGTCCTTGGGTGCCCAGCCAAGGCCCTGGCACAGAAGCTGCAAAACACAACAAAACTGCACAAATGAGTTCCTTCTCTTCCTGTGACATCTCCTGTGAGTGTGATTCACACCCAAGAAGAAGGATCCGTCATCACCCGTCAGGCAGAGACCCCGAGAGTCTGGTTTCTAATTATATCATTAATTTGTTCTAAACCAGAAGAATTAGTGATCCCAGCAGATAAGGCTGAAACCAAGGGGAAGGAAGTATAATTATCTGTTGTTGGCATCTGCTGGAGGAATAAATCACATTTGCTATCATTACCTCAGTAGTCTGGTTGCAGAAAAAAAACTCCTGTTGAATTCAGAATGTGCTAGAAACAAAAATTAATGATTTTGGGGGGGGGGTTAACAGTCTGAAGGACCAGCTTGGGTTTGAATCTGATCTCAGATATGTCGTGGTCTCCAGGACTTTTGCCTGAGCATTGAGTGAAAAACAACGTTGGGATGAATTTTACCCCTCCTATAAAACATGGGCTTGAATTACAATTTATTTTAATTTTCAGCTTTATGGGTGGTGCTTAAGGGGACTGATAACTTGTGGGTTGGTGGCGTAAAATCTCATCACATTCTCTGAAAAATTTAACGCAATTTTTACTTACTGTCAAGGCCACGGAGGCCGCCAGCAGCGTGAGAAGTCCTGTGGTCACCGCAGCAACTGCTGCCCAGTCAGGCCTCAGGAGGAGCTCCCGTTTCTTGGCGATTCCCACCTGGACAGCAAACCTGGGCGTGCTGGGGAAGAAGGGCCCCTCCTCATAGCACTGCCCCCCCAGGGGCATCACCCTGATGTACTGCAGGACAGGACACAGCCACGAGTCACTGCACCTCATGTCACGCTCGGGATGGTTTAAACACAGTTTTGCTCTGTTTCAGAGCCAAAAGCTTTGCAGGAGCTGCCCTCACACACAGAAGCAAACTCATGTATTTATTTCTGCACTCACCTGTGCGCTGTCAAAAGATGCTCACTGTTATTTTTAAAGCTCCCTGTGTTTCCAAACATTCACATGGAGCACGAAATGCTTTACCAAGAGGGACATTGCAAATAAAAAGTAAGGATTCCTTGGTACAAACCATTTTTTTGTGCTGATTGCTGCTCAGCCGCAGCACGTAAGTGCCAGGGCTCTGGAACTGGAAAAAGAACAGGAGGAATTTCTGGGAGGCCTCTCTGACTTCCTCCCTGAGGATTCGGAAGTCTCCCCAGTCAAAGTCAGCATTTGTGTTGTACAGGTTGTTTCTAGGAGTGAAAGTACAAAAAAATCCTTGTCACTGTTTTTTTAATAATTTTTTGGTGTAGGCTCGTAATCTCAGCAGAGATTTAGGAAGGCAGAGCTGCTGTCCATCACACCAGTAAATGAAGGAGCACCAATGTGAGTTTAGACACTGAATTATCCCCACAGCTCCAGTGTTTGCTCACCCCAGCTTTGTTTCGGGCTGCTCCAGCTACTCCCCCAAATAAAAATGAAGGAGCAGGAATTAACCCCAAGTATGAATGTTTATTTACCAGTGCAAAAATAGTTATTGGGAACCACTATAGGTCAGAAATAACATCACCAATACCTCAGAAACAGCATGAATGCATTTGGTTTTGCTTATTTTATTAAGTGAATGTTAATTTCTTAATGATTACATGCTGTTTCCTACAGTGCCACAGTCTTCTCTGTGAAAAATACATTGATGTAAGTTTAATAATGAGAATTCTACTCTTCCTAATCTCATTTTCACTCAATTCTATGCCGAAAAAAAGTGAAAAATTTCTCCTTGTTCACCATAAATGAAGCAAAAGTGCATTTGCTGAGTTCTTTTGTGCTCTGCATTTGTACTTACACATCATAGACTGGGTAATGCTCCTTGGAGACAATGAACACGATTGTAACATTCACACCAATGCACGTGGTGGGATTGAGGATGCCAGTGAATATGCTTTGGGATGTGGAATTGGGAGGTCTCAGGCTGTGTTCCCGGGAGTCCCTGCACTCCTCATGGCCAGACTGATCTGTAACAGCACAGACCTCGTTGGGTTTGGGTTACTGCTGGACATTTCTGTTTTTACAACCACCTCAGGAGGTAAACTTCTTTTTAATTATTATAACTCAGCCGTGCTTATGCAAATTTGGTTCCCAAAATTAGGTAGAACAACACGCAAAACCAGAATCAGAGCATCCCAGAATGGTTTGACTTGGGAGGGACCTCAAAGCTCATCTTGTGCCGTGGGCAGGGACACCTCCCTCCGTCCCAGGGTGCTCCAGACCTCCTCCGACCTGGCCTTGGGCACTTCCAGGGACGGGGCAGCCACAGCTTCCCTGGGCCTTTCCCCTCTCATATCAAAGGTGTCACAGCTGCTGCTGCCATTGGAGAATGGAACCCCACACTTCCCTGGCGTTTTGCAGCAGCTGTGCTGAGGAGCACCTGGTGAAGGAGCAGCAGAGTTTATTTCAGAGTGCTGCTCGAACAAAGCCCTGCTTGCAGCCTCGCTAAGGGACCTAAACCTTGATTTTCAGTCAGATTTGCCTTGCCTGGAGATTGGAGGAGCTCTCTGCAGACACTAAAGAGGGGCTCGAGCCCTGCTCTCCAAGAGGAGGTGGAAGGAGTAAGGAGGAAGGGACCTGACCTGCCCCAACCAAGGAATGTGGCCGCAGCTCGGAAGCAGCACCAGCAGGACCTCGGGAAGGGTATGTACAGATCTAATTGTGCTTATTTTAATTAGTGAGTGTTATTTTCTGAAGGATTGGCGTGGTGTTTCCTGCGGGTGCCCTCCAGGGCAGGGGTAAGGGCTGTGTGCACATGGCCAAGCACAATTAAATCTTGGAGAATGTGTAATAAATAAATGCTCAGGAGCTTTACGGGAGAACTTACCTGGAGCTGTTGCTGGAGGAGGGCTGTTTTTGTGGAGTGTTGAAGCCTCATTTGACACGATGAAGTTGTGAAATTGTTGAGGGTCAGGATTATACACCCCTAAAAACCCTTTCCCTGTAGTGGCGGAAAAAATATTGGTCACTTCTGGTTTTCAGTATGTTGAATTTTACTTTTCCTTCTAGTTTAGAGACTATCTGCTCACCAAACACCCCAAGCATGACTTGCAAAATCTAAACCCAAATGGGACACTTTTAGTATGTTTTTCTCCTTCTAGGGCAGTGCTTTGAAATGTTTGGGCCTTACTCAAAGGCTTTGGGGTTTGTTTGAGGTTGCAAGTCCTGTTCCTAAGTACAGCTGGTTTAACCTGGAAGTCAATGGACCTGGGCAAAAGATTCTTTCCTGATGTTTTTATTAAATTTTCTGGCTGTGCAAATAGCACTTTTCGGCCTATGGCTTGGAAACCTGGGGGAAGAATTCTGGACTACTTCTGCTTGGTAAAATCACATGAAAATCTGAAGAAAAAGTCTGTGCAGATACAGGACTTGAGAATGGAGTGCTTTGACAGGCAAAATGTTCTACAGATATCTCTGTTTATTGTAATTTAGGGAATGGGAGGCAATCTCTGCTGTAATACTGGAGACGGATTTCAAATGAATGCTCTGGGATTGAGCAAGATAAATTTTGTGTGGTAAACTCGTATTGCTGCATGTTCTCAGGGTGTAAGCATCAAGATTTTTTTGTGTTTGTGTTTTAAATATCATGGAGAGGCTTTCTGTGTGTAAACCCCATTTAATACCCCGATAATGCCCCAGCTGTTGTTCTTTCCCTTACCACTCATCTCCACAACGTGTGCTGGATGGGTGGATTTGCCTTGTCCTGCAGCACAGGCATCTTCCCAAGAGAAATATGGTCTTAGCAGAACTGTTCTTAGGCCTTCTAAGCAAACAGCAGTCTGAGAGAGAAATAGTTCAGATTTTTCCTTCTAACCTTAATTTTTTTCACGGTTGCAATACAAGACCAGGTACAAAAATGCTCTATGCATGTAACAGAATAATGTCTGGGGGGTTGGTTTGTTGCATTCTATTGTTTTCTAAGCAAAAAGGAATGAGGGTGTGCTTTGTTTCAAGCCTGAAAAAGTTAGGGAGATTGTGGAAGTTTCTACCTTGCTTCTGTTGCTGTAGGTGATGAAAAGCTGAGGTTTTTTCTCAGTACAAGTGAGCTGCAGGGTGTCTCTTTGTTGCCTTCTACACTGAGAGTTGCACACACCCTCCAGACTCTGGGTGTGACAAATGCAGAGGCCAAGAACCTTGTCATAGCCTTGGTAATCCCTGGGGACAGCACAAACCTGCAGGAGGAGATAAAGGAATGGCATCAGCACAACAAGTAATGTCCAGGGGTTCCTTAAGTGAGCAGGGCAACCTGGGGGTCCCAAATCAGGCTGAAAGAGAGGCAAAACTTGTGAAAACACTTGGTTGCCATGCTGGCTGTGCCCTGTGAGGGAAGAGCTTGGGAATTTGCTTTGAGGCCGTTTTCTGCCTGGTCTTTGGATTAAACAGAGGCAAAAATGGAAATACCTTCTGTGAGCAATACCGGGCCCACCCTCGCTTGGTTAAACACTGCCCCTCCTGGTTTCGGGAGGCTGAGTCCCGACAGACATCGTAGGCTCGTCTGACACAGTGTCTTCCATCCCTTCCAGCCCTCCGAAATCCCGTGGGGCAGGAGCAGAGAGCGTCACGGGGCTGGAAGTAAAAACGGGGGCTTGCTTAGGAACCTGCCGCAAGGCTGAGAACCTCCTCTGAGTATGGTGAGGTGCAACTGCCACGTCCATCCACCACCCTACACCTTCCCGTGACTGACTTAACCCTGAGAAACTCAGAACATTTGTAGATCTGGTGCCGCCATCCCCCTCCCCGTGGGGTTTTTTGGGTTTTTTTTGTGGTTGGAAATGAGATAAAGGGAGAGCGAGGAGGGCAGTGCAGGTGGGAATGAGCAAAGCGCGAGGGGATGCTCCCGTACCTGGAAGAGCTGCCCCTTCCCGAGGCACACACAGCTCTCCTGCCCTTCTGCAGGCTGCACTGCCTGGGAGCCACAGGGCAGACAGGCTTTTTGGCCAGGCCTGGGGTTAAAGAAATCCACGGGGCACGTCAGGCAGCTGTGGGAGGGCAGCGCTGCCCCTTCCGAGCGGAACGTTCCCGGCGGACACGGCACCGGTGTGGAGTTTCCTCCAGGGCAGAAAAACCCTCGGAACAACAGAAATTCCGGTCAGTTTTTCTTACGTGAAGCAGTTTGTTATGTAGATGAATGGCAGTTTGAATACCGTGGCTTATTTATGTCGTAACACCTAAATCAATTAAGTGACTCCTCCTTCAACCAAAATATTCCCTCATTTCATTGTTTTATTACACAGTACAAAAAGGAAGTCTTCTGATACGTGAATCTTATGACAATAAAATTCAATGCTCTACATTTGCTGTTTAAGCTTTCTTACCTGTTACAATATGATTTTCAGCTAGCCCAACTGATTATCTAAGAATTATTGCAGCATTCAGCAAAATTCAAGCCTAACTGCATTTTTATTGAGCAGTATGTGACTGAGAAGCAAATAATCTCTGCTAAATTATCTACAAATACCTGCTGGACAAATTGGCAGACTCTCTTCTCTTCTTTTGCAATGAATTCCACTTTGACAATCTTCATTTCGAAGCTGTATTTCCCCGTTGACACCAGGCAGGCCTGGAAAAAGAGAGAAAATGAAGAGGAAAAGGGCCATGGATTTATTGCCCTGAGGAGTTTGAACTGCCAAATGTGGGTAAGGAAGAGACAGGCATAAGGAGAGCTTTCTTTTCTGCTGCTGAATATTTAATGTGCAGGGAAAGGTATAACATGCTGAGGTCTTGGTGTGAAATATTCATGGGCGTTATTTGAGCGCGTGGCACTGCCCCCACAGGTCACAGAGCAGAGCTGTTCTCTGCCCAATTTAAGGAATATTCATATGGAATATTCCTGTTTCAGCCCAGGGAAGTGCTTATTTATGATGATAGGAAATTTGCTCCTGTATCTCCTGATCTGAAGTTTTGGGGTCCCTACAGCTGCCACGAGTTTTGGAAGTCCACGAATCCTCATTCACCCCAAGGGATCATCAGTTAATATGGGATAAGCTGGGTTGTGTTTTTGTGATAAGCTGCATGGTTTGTGATGGGCGTAAAACAAAAAGTTGTCAAGTATTTTGTGTCTTTTTGGCGTTTCTGTAAAAAATGTAATTATTCATGGCTGGTTTTCCCTCTCTGGTTTTCAATACCTGTGGCAGGTCCCAGAATGGAATTCAGGGACCTGTTTTTGAAGGTTCTCTGCTTTTCCCGTTTCTCCTGGGGGTTTGAGAGGTGACAAAGCCAGGCAGGGCTCCTGCAGCCCAGCGTTATTCCCACAGCAGAGGGCAGCCTGGCTCCCTGCAGGACGGGGAAGAGGGAATTGATGCCACATCTGACACTCACAGGCACTTCTGGAGCCTTGCCCTCGTAGCACAGTGCAGATATCCCAGCCCCTGCCTGCCTGTGCCGTGATGGAGAGGTTCTACGCCAAGCAGAGACTTCTGTTTTCTCGTGGAGTTTATCATCAAATATTCCAGAGCATTTCTGAATGGCTTTTCCCGTCTGTACCTTCTGTGGCACCAGTAAATGTGCACTTTTCTTAAGGGTCTTTCACAGAACTACGAGTTCAAGGACCTGCAGTTGGGTGGATTTTCTAGGAACACAAGAAATGAGCGGTTTACATATTTTGGTGTATTTTGAATGGCAGTGATTGTTCCACTGGGGAAAAAGCAGAAGAGAGGGACTTTGAGAGAGAGGAGATATTTACTTATCTGTTTGCAAAATTAGGCCTGTGATTTAACTGGCAATCAATGTGCAGGCTGCCAGAAAAATTGTTGTTGTTCCTGGGACAAATCTCCGATGTTACAGTGAAGGATTAGTTGGTTTTTACACACAGTAAAGCCTGGAGTCCCCAGCCAGAGGCTGTGCTCTGCAGGGCAGTGTGCAATAGGATATCCACTCAAATTTGGCCCTTACAGCAGGATTTACTTCCATCTGAATTGCCTGAAATATAAACTGCAATCCAAAACACCCCCACCGTGTGGCTGCCTGAGCTGGAAGTGCCTAAGCTCACCTCCTTGTTGGAGTTTGCATTCCCCAGGCAGAGAGATCTGTCTCTGAGCATGCCTGGAATTGCCCCCATCGGAGAAATCCTGTGCAGAGGTCCTGCCTGGAACGGATTGGAATGCAGGAAGTAGCTGTGATCCTGCCTGTCTGCTGTCCCCTGCAGGGCTTTGCTTTGCTGCTCAGTCTCAGAGCACAGCCAGTACATTCTGGTGATTTATATTTCATCCAAGGCTCTGGATCCTGCAGCGAGTCTAGAGGTTCTGGTCCTGGAATATTTTAATCTTTTGTAATTTTTCCAGTGAAGGTTAGGCTGTGCAAACCTCCCAGTCCTGGGTCTGACAGAGTTCAGCTTTTGGGAAGGCAGCACTGTGGAAATGACCCCAGAGATTCCCTGAGGGATTAGGTCTCCTAGGCAGAGAAACCAAAGGCAATTAGCAGCTTTCTTTCATACAAGAAGTATTTTAGAGTCATTTCTCTGGCTGCTGTTTGCCACACAGAGCAGTGTCCAGTGGTCCAGAATAAACAAACGCCTTGTGATAGAATCTGAGTCTCAGGTTGGTGATTGCCGGCTGCGATAAGCAGATGCACAACTTCCCTTTTCCACAGAACTGATGCACAGCACTGCTCCGTGTGTCAAGCTGTCATTTTCCTGGCAGGGATTGCGATTTAACAGCCCCGTAAAAGGTTTTGTGACTAATCCGAGTCCCAGAGTTAATGCCTGAGTCACTCTCCCAGGCTTGGCTGACACACTGCCCCTTTTGTCTTTGCTACCTCGGCTTCTCAGTCTAAAGGGACGGGGGAGGGGGGGGGAAAAAAAGAGGAAGACTCAACACAACAAACTCCAGCTTTTCTGCTCAATTTTTAAAGAAAATGAGCAGGCTGTTGGGTAAATAGCCTCGAACCTCACCATATAACTGAGCCCAGAAATTGGAGGTCTCACAGCTTCTCAAGCAGCTCCTGGAGAGAGCAAAGCAAAACCAGTCCCTTGCTGCTCTGCTCTGGAACTTGTGGAAGCATCCCTGATGCACACAGAGTTTTTTAACTCCTGTAATTATTTTTTTTTTCCCTTGCTGGACTTAGTCACTGGTGTTTTCAGTCTCTGCTACACCAGATTCAGGTTATTTTTAGCTGTTTTTAGCTAATTTTCTTCCTGGGTATCAGGGGTCGAGAATGATTTATTTTAATTTCATGGTATCTGAATAAGCAGGTTCTGATTTGTCTGTAAGGCCCATGGTGAGCAAGTCAGTCAAACCAAATTTGGGTCTTATTTCTCTGTAAAATTTCACAGAGGTTTCTAAGGCAAAGAGACCACAGAGCCTCAGCTGGTGTATGTTGACCTGCAAATATTTGATGAACCTATTTTTATCAAGCTATTATTTTTTTTCCACAGAAAGCTTACTTTCCAGCTCTTATTTGCAGCAGCTTTTGACTCTGCTGAAGGAGCTGGTTGTTTTTAGATAACACTTGGTTTGCAATCACACGGGGTTTTTGAAGTGAAGTGATATCAAAGCTGGAATGGTTCTTAAGACTTCCAGGGAAAGGCTGGGCTGTGACAACTGGGGGCTTGGGAAGCTTTTTGCTGGCATTGCCCACAAAGGACTCGATGTTCTAACAACTGCAGCTTATCTTGAACCTGAACACGTAAAATCCCAGCACGTGCCAGCCCAACCTGTGGCTTTTCAGAGCCATTTGTCATTCCAGAGCAACAACCACCACCCTTTGAGCTGGGGGTGTGAAAGGGATCCAGCACGTGGAAGAGTCTCTTTTTATTTTCCTTCCTCTTTCCATGCCTTTTATGGTTTATGTCTCCTTTTTTTCCTACGCTGTTTACTCTTCTAATTTACCATTTTCAGGGAATCGTGAGCATAATGTTGTTTTCTGGGGGGATCAAATGGGCACAGGACTTGTGGCACTTGGGATTCGATTGCTGTGTTGGGAAACAGAAAACAACCCCGAAGACTGGCTATTCTGAGATAATCCTGAAAAGCCAGCTGAATCACAATTTAAATTTAAGCAAATCAGGATATAGGCCAAAGAGAGCTCAGAATTTTTTCAAATCCCATAGACAACGCAGTGGCCGGAAGTTGTTTATTTTCACTTGGACTTTGGAGTTGTATTTTTGCAATGGGAATATTTTACAGATAGATTAAAATAGAAATTAATATCTCTGCAGCTCTGCTTCTGGGGGAGGAGGTGATGTGGGGAATACAGGGAGTTAAACCCCAAAGTTTATTGAATCAGGGAGAGAGCGTAGCTGAGGTTTTTGGGTTTTATTGGACAAGTGGAGATAAAGAGCCTGCTGTGAACATAGAAAATAAACTGCACTATTCAAATTGACCTCTTTTACGGAGGTAAATGTCACCAAGATGGACTTTCACAGGCTACGTGCTTCAACTCAGCAAACACCCAGCTTGGCTGGGAGCTCGAAGAACTGCTGGGTTCTGCAGAAGCTTATCTTTTTTAAGTATCAGAAAAAGGGATTGCCTCTGTGAGTGAGTAATAATTCCAGTGAAATGGAAAGGTCACGTTAGCTGGGAGTCAAAACAAGCGCCTGGAAGCTGCAGGAAATGAAATCAGAAACTGTCCTGCTTTAAACCCTGCTAGATGAATTTCTACTCGCTGGTGTTTCCTAGAGACTTTCTAGCAGGCTGCTATTTCTTGCTTAACTGAAATGTGATTTCATCCAAAACATGCCAAAACACCTTTTAATCCTAGAGAACCTTTAGGGAAGGAGCAGAAAGAGATGCTGGAGAGTCTGGTGAAGAAAATGAAAAGTCAAGTTTTAAGTGGGGAGCTGTGCTTTATGGACTCTAAAATTCTTTAAGACTCAGGGTTTGTGAGGGTGAAAATATTTTTGGCCTTTGTGTAGGCCTTTGAAGGCAGGTTGGTGTGTGTTTCTCTGCCTCTAGCACCCAATTAGTTGTGAATGCCTTTCTAGAATTAATTGTGGAGGATTCAAAACCTGGTTACTCATTAGGTAGCAAAGGGATCCAGGGAGTTTCATTTAAACCAAAGCAAATCCCAGCCCAACTAAATATTTAAAATCTGCCCCAAGATTTTTGTATTAATCCCTGCTGCGTGCCTTCCGTCAGGTCTGGGGTATTGATTCTGGGTTGTTCTGGGTTTATGAAGTCAGGGAGTGATGATTTCTGCATGTGCTTATCACACCACACACCTTTCGCTCTTTGTGTTTGGAGATCTTGTTATGCTTGAAAAAAACACGACTTCTGTAAACTTCTTTAGCTGGTGATGATAGATAGAGATAACAAATAGAGATAAGGAAGAGCTGGGCCCTACCCAGACAGGATTCTCATGGGTGTAGCAGCGTGGATGGCCAACATGGAGCTGAGCAGTGCCTGGGGCCCTCCTGACAGCAGCTGGGTAACTTCTTCTTGGGGTTTTGTGGTGTTTTATCCCCTAAAATCCTGCTGCTAAGCCAAGTGACCCCCGAACTGTGCCACTGAAGTAAGGGTGGGTGTAAATATCTAGGGCAGGTAGGGGTGCCTGGAGTGACAGCTCACAGTGTCAAGAGAGAAGGGACTTCCTTAGGGCAGATCCCGCAGCTTCCAGATGCGGAACTGCCTGTTTGTCCTCAGGACAAGTGAATTTTTTGGGTAAATGATGAAATGAGTGTGGTGAGGCTCAGCAGAGAACTGCAGCTCCTGATTTGAGTGTGAGTGCCTGGGACACTGTGGGTCATGGGAGCTCTGCTGTCCACGGGGATTTGGAGTCAGTTCCGTCCTCCTTTTCCTTCTTTTTTTGCCTCTCCCCATTGTGATCCCTCTTGAAAGTGCCTGAGACACTCAGTTTTCCACTCAGTGGGACTCCCTTCCCTAAATTTATTTCATCTGCTCAGCTCCCCACAGCTGCAGAAACACGTCTTGCTCTAAATTAGATCCTCTGGCTTCCAAGTTTCTCCAGCCACAAAGAAAGCAGGAAAAATAAAACTTGATGGGTGAGACTGTTCTGAAAGAATCCCAATCTGCCAAGGGCTCAGCCTCTCCCTCTGGCTTGGCTCAGAAACTTGGCTCCTCCAGCCCTGCTTGCAATCCAGCCCGGCTGTCATCACGTGGAGAAGCGGAGCTGTGGGAAATGGGATGCAGGGCAGTGCAGAGGAAATGTGGATGTTTCTTCTTGAATGGCAGCTGTGGATCCATATCCTCCAAAGGGCTGTGGAGGGTTTGCTTCAGTGCCCAACCCCCTTCTGGCTCTTTTTTTTTGGTTCCTCATCTTAAAAGATTGGATTTTAGTTTGTCTGTTGGAAGGAATTTATAAAAATATAATTTATTTTCTTTGCTTGTCTGTGGTTTGCTTACAGTCGTGGCATTGTTCTCTGCTTGACATTATCTGTTTTAGTGGGCAGCAGTTTTAAAATTTTCTTGGTTTTTAAAAATAATTCACCTCCCACCCTCCAATTTAGTGATAATGTTGTTGCTCTCTGTACCCTTAAAAAGCAAAGCAGCAAAACTTTTACACATTTATCAGCTCTTAAACTCTTTCCATGGTCAACAGTATAGAAAAAACAACAAATTACTGCATGAAATAATGTCTTTATTGCCAGGAAGGAGCAGTAAAACAATGTAAAGCCACCTACTAACATCAATGCAATTAATGGATAACTGTTGGAGAATACACTTTAGAAGCAAGTTCATCTCTGAATATATTGAATAAATGATAGCTGTGAATAGCTGAAGATTCCTGTCGTTTCACCTGAATGGTTTCCACAAGACTAAAAGAACTTGATTATTGTATTCTTACATGAGAGTTTTCTGTGCTTTTTTTAAGGTGAGGAAATTCAATTTTCTTCGCTGCACATGCTTCTGGATGCACTTCCCTTGGTTCAGCATTCTGCCTCATCCTTGGCTCTGGATGTGATGTGGAATTTCTTGGTCAGCTTATAATAAAAATAAGGAGTTGGATCTGACCCTTAAATCCTCTAAACGGAAGCTGAATAACCTAGAATGTCCTCCTAAATTGGCTTCAAAGGAATAAAAAGTTCTGTGATAACAGATGTGAGTTAAAACGCACAGAAAAAGACAAGTGAGTGGTGATGGGGAGACAGAGAGAAATAATCAGAGAGGAAAATATTTATAAAACCTGGGATAAAAAGGGAAAAAGACTTGACATGATTAAAACATGAGGGAAAGTTATGGAAGGAGGTGCGTTATGCAATTCATCATGTGAATAACAAATTATTATATATTTTTTAATGAAATACTGAAAGATTTTGAAGAATCATGTCTCGTTCAGACTAGAGAAAATACAAAAAGGTACTATTTAGCTGTTCAGGGCATAAGAATCATAGGATATGACCCAAATCCCATTGGAATTAACTTAAACACTGCCATTTCTCAGTAAAAGTCAATTCATGTTGTGCAACGTAGCTCTTGGAGCTTAACACTTAAGGAAACCCAGTAACATGAAATTAACCTTTTTTACATGAAGAAAATGCAAAGGGTTCATTAACAAAAGTATTCCCCAAACATGCTGAGTACTTAATACTGGATCCTGCGGTGGTTTCACGTGGAAAATCTCCCATTTCCCTCGACAGGAGGGACACATGTGAGGGATTGCTGGATCAGTCACTTTTGGGTTTAGGTTCTGTAAAAGTAAATTGCTCCATATGTAGCAAACAGGGAAGTTTCATAGAAACCAGCTGACTCACAATCAGAAGTTAAAATTAAATGATAGTTAGTCTGGGAAGGAATAATAATAATTTTTAAAAAATCTCTATTTTGTAGTAATTCTAGTGAATAACTTGGCTTTCTGGCAGTACAGGATAATTTAATCTCCTTGTTATCCCTCCAACTTACAAAACTGCTCTGTATAAAAAGTGATCCTTGAAAGGTGTTGCTATATATTTAAATTTTGTAAAGGTAAAACCCTCTGTTGGATCACCCAGAGTGAAAGGAACTGATTCAAAACACTTTGGCCCAGACTTCACCTACAATCCATTATCAGTGCAACTTCTGATTGCATAAACAAAAAGCTTGATTTTTGTTGACGAAAACATGCTCAGCACGGGTGTGTGTGTTTTATTTTGGAAGGACTTTACCTTAAGGCTGCCTTAAAGTGTGACAGCTCCAGCCTTGGCCAAATTCAGAGCCAGACTGCAGAAAGAATTAAATACAGCTCATCAAACTCTGAATTCCCATAGCTCGAGTTTAAAATGACTGAGGTTTCCAATGTATCTGAGCACTGGATTTGGAGTGTAGAGGTTAATCTTACACTGGTACCCTCAAGACTAAGCCCTGGATGGCTAAAATCTTCTTCTTAAGCCACGCACCTGCATGAAAAAAATCATCAGAGCTTCAGGCTGTGGAGCAGCTACAGCTCAGACTTGGGCAGAGAAGCAGAAGCTTTGTGAGAAAATTAAGATGCTCATTTCCTGCAGCATCTAACACTGCATGCCTGGTGCAACCTGCACGGAGGATTTCCCCTATTTACTGGTTTGCTCTTTAGTTCTGGGTCCAGGAGGGGTGTTTCCAACGGCCAGCTCCAGCTGTAACACATTCCAAGGCTTTTGGAGTCTGTCCTCTGTTTGTTCTTCAGCAGCAGCTGCAGCACGTGGCCCGTGAGGTGCAGGTGATGAGTTTTATCAGCATTTCCCTGGAAGGAAATGAACCAGCAAATCTCAGCTCAGTCCACAGGCCAAGTGTTCCTTCTAAAGCCACAGATTTGGTGCCCTATTTTCTGCCTGGGGTTGGATGAGTAAAGTAGGTTTCCAGGGAAAATAGATGCTGGGCAGGCCTCTGGAGTAAATCCAAAGGCTGTGATAAGCCCCTGGGCATCTCTTCCATCAGTTTCACGTTGTGGAGGTTTCATTTAAAGGTTGGACTCGATGATTTTGGGGTTCTTTTCCAACCTGAATTATTCTGTGGGAGGGCAGTGCAGGGAAGGGACTGGAGTGAGCCGCTCCACTACAGCTGCTGAGTCACAAACCCCCAGCTATCAAAACTCAATTTCCTACCACAAAATACCTTTGAGAATGACATCAAAGAGGTCCAAAGATGACATGGAACAAAGTTCAGGAAAGTTGTCTGGTGGTGGGGGACTGGTTATTCCTCTTGGAGCATCCAGCTGACTGTAGCTCTATACAGTTAAGAAACCAGAAGAGTAAATTTCCGGTTACTATTGAGCTGGATTGAAATGATTTTTTTTCTCTCCTGTCTGAAGATGAGTACCTCAATGACTTGAAATGAGGCTTTGTCTGTATTTCTAATTAAAATCTTTTTATATTGATTTCTGTACTTATACAATGGAGGGAACTCTTACCTGACAGAGTCCAAAAAGAGCCTAGAAAAGATAAGAGAGCTGTAATTTTTTTTATTTTAAAAAGCACTGAATATTTGCTTAAAGTTGGCCAAGAATCCTGGAATCTCTGCCACATATTGCCTGTGTAAAGCAGCCATAGTTACCTCCTGAAGAACATCCTGTCCCTGAGGTTTATGAGTCTGAAGCAAACACATGAGCTCCACGTTCTCCTCGAGTTTTAAGCAGGTGGTGGTGTTTTGACAAGAATTTAGTACCTGCAAGTGACAGCAAAAGCTGTGATTGCAAAAGAATAAGAACACTTAAGCCATGGGAAGGAGTGAGATCTTCACCTGCAGCTCGGGCTTTCCTCCCATCTGTAGCAGGCAGTGGATTCCCTCGAGGATTTGGGCTTGGCGCAGCCTGAGGAGCCTTCCCACGTCAGTGTCCGTGGCAGTTTTCTGGGATTCTGTCACCAGGACAGTGTGGGCAAGAGCAGCACAGTGTAGGGGGGTTAAACCTGCATGGAACAGACCGTGGAAAGCCAGATCCAGTGCCTGAACACCTCCCTGCATTAAATATATAAATATATTTGGGAATCTAAACTAAGCTTCTGTGCAGTTCGGCGTTTCCTCTTACCGTAGTGGTCAGGCAGATCCACTTCCACACACACCCCACTGCTTTTGCAACTTTTCAAAACCTGAAATGAAGGATACCGAGGTGATTCCCGACCTTTGGCAGTGCCAAAACGCCCCCTTCCTCCCCCAGCTCCATCTGTAGCCACACCGGAGCTGATGCTGGGGTATGGAAAACCCTGGGTGGTTTTAAACTCCAGGACGTGCATTTGGTGCCTTCCCTCAGCTTTTGTCCAACGCAAAAGGCCAGCTCACCTCTAGAACTCTCAGATATCCGTTCTCTGCACACAGGTGGAGCGGAGTTTTCCCACAGCTGTCCTGCTCGTTGACGTTGGCCCCCAGGGATATCAGGTCACTCACCATCAGGTGCTGGTTCTTTTCTGCAGCAAGATGTAAAGCGGTCTGAGAAGGGAAGAACGGGAGAAAATTGTAGTCAAGGGCAAAAATAGTGGTAAAACAACAAAGCTTTTTAGAGAATGAAGTGGGGAGTTGGGACCCGGGGCGCTGTTCCTGCTTGTGCTCCGTCATTCCCTCCCCATTCCCATTTTCCTGCCTTTTCCAGGATGCTTGGCTGGGGTTTGGAAGGTGGTTGCGTGTGATAGAAAAATGACCTTTTCCTCGGCAAGTCAGCCTCCTACCCTTTCCTCTGCATCCTTCTCGTCGATCTTATTTAGGGATGCGAATCTCTGGGCCAGGGCAAAGGTCAGAGCTCTCCTTCCCTGAGCAACAGCCTTGTGCAGCAGCCTGCAAGAGAACTCAGTTGGAAACAGTCAGGAAAGAAAGGAGGGCTTTAAATACCCCCAAAGGAACAGGAGAATGTGTTTTAAAACATAAAATGCTAAGGTTGGAAAATACCGAAAATGTGGGATATTTCAGTGTTTGTTTAGTCTCTATATTAACAATGCATTTGTTGATTTTTGTCTGCCAGGACTTTTTTGTTCCACCTTTCTTGCCATTATCCCTTTCTTCTCCAGGAGCTACTTCCTTTCTGCTAATAGGAAAAAGTGTTCAAGGTCCCTAAAAGTTGAGAGAAGGGAAACCCTTTCACTTAAAAGAAATATTTCCAAATAGTGCAAGTGTTTCCACTGAATTTCATCCCAAAAAACCCTCTTTTTTTTTTTTTCTTTTTCTCTCCTTGTAAATTTGAGCGTGTCTTCCTTTCCTCATGGAGGAAAATTAATGCAGGCATTGCTTTTCCTTATTTATTTATTCTCCTCTTATCTTAAAGCACGATACCCTTGAAGATGTCTGAACAACTATGACAATTATTGCTGAGTTTGGGGTTTTTTGGGTGTTTTCTGTTTGTTTGCTTTGATTTGGCTTGGATTTGGGGTTTTTTTTTTGGTTTTATGGTGGATTTTTGACACAATAACTACTCTCCAGTAGAACTCAGAATGAGCTTGTTTAATTTGTAGTCCTACCTTTGTGTGTTCTTTTGAGTGAATAATGTGATCTTTAAATGCTTCCTAGAAGTGAGTGAGGAAATTTTTGCTTGTTAATTTTACATAAGCATAGTGGAAATGTCTTAATTTCTTAATTGCGATTCATTCCATTCACGCGTGAGAAGTTTTTGTGCATTATTTTAAAAAGATACAGGAAATACAGTGGTAGGTGGCTTGTTGTTTACTTAGTTACATCATTACTGAAAAGTGAAGTCTAATTTTCTTATTGCACTGAGAATCATTATTCTGAGTGGAACATGGGACTTCAGGGGAGAGGACAGTGCTGTGCTTAGTTTTCCCTGCATGGGATTATCAATATTTTAAATTTGAAACTGGGATTAATCTCTTTCTCACCAAGACTAGGATCATTTATCAATTGTGCCATGATATCTGTCAATCTGATTTGATACCAGCTATCCCAAGAATTGCACGGATCTTAATTAGATATTTAACTTTTCTCTTGTAAATAGCTCTTTTCTCTACAAGCATCCCGTTCCAGGGACACACTGCCTTTTACTAGGATCAGTAAAACTTTTGCTTTCATTTCATTTCCAACAGAGCAGCCACTCCCAGTTCTTTGCAAGTCTGTGCTCCAGACAAGCAGGGTATGTTTTTGTGTAATCCTCCCATCCATTTTTATTACCAGCTAATAATACAAGTAATTACCCTGAGAGTGTCTGTATGGGAAAGATCTCTTTTGCATATCTTTTTTTATATTTTTTTCTTTTTCCCAGTAGTAACTACTTCTTTGGCTTGATTTTAATTTTCTTGTCCATCCCTACGTGCACCTCTCAGTCTTTAATGTTTTAACGCTCTGAATTTGTCAGCTGGGGCTCGGCAATGCTGCTGCAAATACAGAGTATTTCTATTTTTCCTATCTGCCTAAAACTCTGCGTGCTGAGGCAAATTTGAGCTTCCCATTGAGCAAAGGAGCTTTTGCTGCAGGTGAGGTGAGGTTAGAGCAAGGTGATGTCCCCAGGAAATGGAAATCAATGTATCGCAACGGAAAAATTGGAGACCTGTTGCCGTTTTCATCAGGAGCAAGCAGTTTTTCCGCTGGGATATTTCTCAGCAAACTTTCTTCCCTGTGGAGCTGGAACTGGAAGAAAGAGACGGCAGAGAGATCCTCTTGTGTGAAGGAGATTGGGGCCAACTTCGAATGTCCCTCCATGTCTGGAGAGCCTCTGTGAGCTTCCAGAAGCATCTCTGAGCAGCCTCCTGGTGGGCTGAAGTGTGTCTGTGGAGAATTCCTTGGGAAATCTTTCGGGGTGCTCGGAAGGGCATCCCACATGCACCAGCCGCTCCCTTTCTCACTCGTCCTTGAGAACATTCCCATCGAGTTGGGCTGTTGGATGTTTTCCTGCTCATTGTGGAAGAAAGTCTGTGCCTCTCCCTGGAGGATTGGGTGGAAATCTCTAACACAGGGGTCTGGATGCAGCTCAGCTGAGCTGTGGTGTCTTCCCTGGGGGCCACCAGCTCCCTCCTTGCTCCCTCCCGTTTCCCAGCGGGAGCTCTGCAGATCCATGGAGAAGCCGTGCCAGAACCCATCTGGCACAGAAGGCAGAGGCTCCTCCCTCAGCTGGCTCTTGTTCAAATCCTCCTGCAGCACCTCCACCAGGATATCAAGGTCCTCCAAGCCTTTCAGGCTTTGCCCAACGCTCTGCTTGCTCTGAAACGGCAACAAAACCGGGGAGGGCGGAAGGTGGGGGAGGGAATCAGGCATGAAGTGTCCTGTTCTCCCTGGGTGATATAACAGGAATTATGCCCCAGGAGCCTGGCAGAGGGGGTTGAAGGTGTTCTGCATACCTGTCTAAGCTGCTTCTCTGTATAAGGGTGAGCTCTTCTCTTCTCTGCTGGAGAGAAAGGAAGGAACGGGCTGTTCAGAGCTGAGGGGGGACATGCACACCGGAGAGATTCCCATCAGCTCTGCCCCAGATAACAGATAGATAACACAGACAGGGTGGTGATGCACAGCTGGCCGGCCTCCTGCAGTTTAAGGGGAGCTGGGAACCAGCATGGATCACTGACCACGGCAGAGAAGTGGTCTGGCTCTTTGGGTACCTCACGGTGATGATCCTACTAGAAAAGGAGGCTCTGTTACCAAATGAGGCGTTTCCAAACCTGTTTTTCCTGAGGATCCTTTGGTTACCATCTTCATTGATGAGGCTTCCTGAGGAGACAAAACCACCCAGCTCAATTTGAGATGCTTACACGTAAGAGAAGATGAAACAGTGGCAAATATTGTGACATGAACAAAGGAAATTATCTCCTATGGACTTTGCTCAGCAGGGAATGGATTTCCACGAGTGGGTAATTCATGGCAGCATTATAAAAATCTTTAGAACAAACCAGGTATCTGGGAGTCTATGAGCCCCTTGGGATATTTTTGCAAGTTTTTCAGAAATCTGGGATGCTGGAGCAATATGGTTACTGGTTTTGGGGCCATCTTTGGCTTGATTCCATGATGTACAGTATCCATGGCACCAATGGATTCTTGCTGTCACTGTTTTACAACTGTTCCCAGCCCAGGCCCTCATTCTGTTTAAAATTTCATTCTCCACCTTCATCAAAAGCATTACTTTGGTGGCTGGAAGGGGCAGCAGCTGCAGGTGTGACCTCTCCAGAACACTCAGCGGGAGTGTGAGGTGTGTGCACCAGGGAGCTGCAGCCCTGGGAACAACCTTTCCAAACTCCGAGTGCTCACCTTGCCGCCAGCTGGGTCCAAGCCTTTGGAAAGCCGAATTTTCCACAGTAATTCCCGCACTGGCTTCTTCACTCTCACGCCCATGTAGCGCTTCTGAGGGGGATCAGAGCTAAGTTCAGAGTCTGAAAAAGTCATAACATGGTGCTGAAAGTAACACAAGTCTCTGAGCTGTTAGAGAACAGTGGGAGGATGAGGTCACCCTGGGGAATTGTCTGTGATTCCAAAGTTCATCAGCAATTGTGGGGAATTTCCACATCTCCCTGCATGTTCCTTGGCTCTGGCCTCCTTTCTTCTCAACAATTCCTTTAATGAACTCCTTTAATGAATTCTTTCTCAGTTTTCCTGTGTGCCCTTCAGCCCAGGGGTGTCACAGAGCACATTGGGGAATGTGTCAACAGTGTTTAGATCTCTGCTGCTCTTACTCGTGTTCTAATTTCCCTGTCGTGTGGTAAATCTGTCTTTGCAGTTTCCTGTCCTGTGGTTTGTTACATTGTTATCAGTGGAATATGAAGGAGCGGAATTGTTTCAGAATTAAGGCAGGAATGCTCTGGCCAGTGGTTTTCTCAGGGGGCTCTCGGTGTGTTTGGAAGTCAGTGTGGTGTGACTGAAAGTGAAAAAATTATTTTCTGCACCGAAATGAAATGGTTATTTGAGAATATATGTCATTGTCCAAACAGGCTTGTCTTTGTCAAAACAAGCTGCTCTGGGATTGTTTGTGTTAGGTCTTCTTGCCTCCTGTGCTTGTATCCCCAAACTTGAAAGACTTGCCCAGATTAGGAGCTTAAATCCTTTTGCTTTTGAAATACCTTTTATGTAACGCTGTCATTCCTGTCCGTGCCTTGTGTGACCCCCCTCGGGAACAATCTTCATACAGAATGAATTCGGTAACAGCCGTGACCACTGTAAAATTACAGCTTTAATGCTTTAGATCAGGGGTTTCCCAATTAGCTAATTGGTAAAATACACCGTGGAGAAAACCACTGCTCCAGAGAATCCTGAGCTTTGGGAATCAGAGCGTGGGATCCTGAGAGCAAGGAACCATCCAGGGAGCAGGGAGAAGCCCCTCTTACCACTGCAGCTCGTGGCATGAGGAATAAACAGCTCTTGTGATTAAACATACTTCAGAACCGACACAGCAGCCTACAAAGGAGGAGATGCTCAGGGCAAGCAGCTCCTCTCGCTGTTAACTAAAACCGAGCTGCCTGTACCAATATTCCCGAAATCCCAACGCCAAGGGCTGCGTGTGCTGTGCGGCAGCTGCTGGGCTCTGGCTGGGTCTCGTGGAGGAGATCCAGGGGATCTCGGCAGACGGGAATGCTGCAGCTCCCCTCTCCCGGGATGACTCGGAGGAGGCAGTACTGGCACGGGAACCAGCCACACGAGATGTGGTTTCTTGTTGCGTGATATTGTTTCTCTTCCTCGCCCCAGGCAGTGAGAGCTGACGCCCCTCCAGCAGGAGGGTGGCGAATCCCAGGCAGCAAATGGTGCATTTGGAATACGGATGGGATTGTTTTGTGCTCAGATTTCTGGCACTTCCCAGTGTTTAACCTATCACTGAATAATTAAAGCATGGAGACCTAAAAAACCAGAATTTATTTCTCAGAGTGTTCTAGAAGTGGGGATGATTCCTTTTTTTTAGAGTGGTGTTTTGACACTGAATTATTTACTGTTTGTAGAGTACTCTAAAGGTTTCTCAGAAAAGCTTTATAGCAATCCAATGAGATTGCTAATATATTGTTATCTTGGAAGATTTTCCAGTAAAAGATGCTGTATGATGGATCAGATCACATTCCAAGATGTATCCCAAAAACCTGAAGGACTCTGCAAAGGCAACGATTCACCAAACACACTTCCACGTGACTTTGAAATGTTAATAACTCAGAAGGTCATATCTATTACCTTGCTGTTAGAACTAAACTTGCAATTCGGGATGGAAATGAGCAGCAAATGCTGGAGATAGAAATGATGGAATATTGGGCATCCTTTAGAAAACAGTAATTTCTGACATCACGGCAGACCACACCAAAATCAAACCCAGACTGAGTAGCAGAATGTGCTGAACATCTTTGTTATTATTGACACAGGAGCCCAGTAAGTTCTGCTGCTGGTCCAGCTCTGCGCTGGCACCAGAGGAGCCACAAGTCACTGGGATTTATCAATTGATAAAAGAAGCATAAAATAGGAAATGGGAATCAAGATTTTCTCTTACCAGCAGAAGCAGACATCCCTTGAGGTTTGCGCGGAGGAGGAGGAGGGTGGTAGATCCTGGGACTCGCAACATTCAGTTCAGTTAATCCAGAATCTGGCAACGATGGGCTCTGCTGAAAACAGCTCTTGGGACTGGCAGTCTCTCCAGGCAGAGGAGATCCCTGGCCTGGGCTATAGCCACAGGTTTCATTTTCACCCATGTTTTGGTTGACCAGGAGCTCAGGACTCATGCAGGCTGTTTGCAACATTTCCACTGTGTGTTGTAGAAAAAGATGAAAAAGAAGAGGGGAGGAAAAAACCCTGTTCAGTTGTGTTAAAAAAAAAAAAAAATCAATCCAGTTTCACATTGAGACCATGGTAATTGTATTTAATCCTCCAGTGTAATTAGCTGGGTCCAGCTTCCCTCTTCTCTTTCGAGCAGCAAGTTCCAGCAGTTGGAGAACAAAACCAGCCCTGGAATCCCAGCAGCCACTGGAAGCAGCTTTTGAGAGTTTCTTGGCTGCAGTTCTCCTTTGCTCTTTATACTCAGGTATGGTTCGAAGGACGGCAGCCTGGGAAGGCTCCACCCTCCTTCCTAACAAACCTGAGCAGCTGATGAAGAAATTACTTTTCCCAAGAAAAGCTTCACTGCGAGTTGAAAAATGTTTTTCCTTCTGCGTAAAGCAAAAAATTGATCTCTGTTTTACCGGCAGGGGTAGGGAAAAGCAACCTCTGACTTAGAGTAGTTGGTAGGGCTGTGCAAACAAGTGAAGCAGTAATCCTGAGGTGTTTTGGGAACGCTCAGAAAGGGATTTCAGCTGGGATAGAGTTAGTTTTCCTCTTAGTAGCTGGCACAGTGCTGTGTTTTGGATTAAGTATGAGAACACTCTTGACACCAAACTGATGTCGCAGCGGTTGCTCAGTCATCCCTCCCCCAAACCAGGGAGTTTGCAGTTTCCCAGGGACGAGGTGCTGTGAGGGAGCACGGCCAGGACAGCTGGCCACGGCCGAAGGGGGGTTCCATACCACAGGAAGTCGTGCCAGTGTTTAAACGGGGGGAGTGAGGCAGGAATTGCTGCTTGGGGAATGGCTGGGCTTTGGGCAGCAGGGGCTGAGAGATTTCTTTGTGCTTCACTTGGGTTGGTTTGGGTTTGTCTCTCTCTCCAGACTCATTCGCTCGATTATTTCATTTATTAAACTATTCTTATCTCAACCCATGACATTTCACCTTCTCACAGGTCTCTCCCCATCCCACCTGGAAAGGGGGAAGTGTGAGCTGGTGACTTTGGGGTACTCAGGTGCCACTGGGGTTAAACTGTGACAAATGGGGACACTTCTTATAGGAAATGTATTTCCTTGTCACCAGGAGACCTCAGTATCAGATTTAAACTCCATCCTCATGCCCTTGGGAAATAGATTTCACCCTGTGGCCTATGCCATTTCAACTTAACAAGCAGATATTTCTCTTAAGTACCTAGATTGGAAAAAGGATTACAATGCTTATCAAATGCATCTTCCTTCTTGGCTGCATACTGGAAAGCATTCCAGATTTAATCCCAAGCAATATCATTTTATCTATCAGCTTGAGCAGAGAGCAGCCAGACTTTCTGGGGCAAATTTAAAAGAACAATATTACTGCTGTGTTGTGATTTGAACTGGGCAGGGACTCCTCTCTCTGACCTGCACAATTCTCTGTCTCCTGCTTCCTCTGCCCTGGGAGTAACAACTGCAGGCTCAGGGATGTTGAAAGAATTCTTTAGGTATTGATCAAAGGAGATTTGATGCTTGTAGAACAAGCAGGGAATCAGGAGCTGATCTGCATTGCAGTGGCACTGGGCAGGGCTTTCCTGGCTCCCTGCCCCACGGATCTCACTGTGTGTGGATGGAACTGCATTTGGATCTGGAAAACTGGAATGGAGAGGGGAGAGGTGCCGTGATTTCACCTACAAGGGCAAGGCAGCTCTCTCTTATTCCTGTGAAATCCGCAGGGCTCTGCGGGTCATGTTCAGGGATTAAAGACATCCTGAGCCGATACTCCAGTTTATTCCTTAGTGACCTGCAAGCAGTTTAAGGGGAAGGGATTTGCTAAATCACCTTTTCACTTTTGAGGTACGCTCTGCCCTTCTGACACGGAGACAGCCTCAAAGAGTGTCTGGGTGTCACTGAAGACACATCCTGCTCTCTTTAGGTAAATATTTTCCTTCCATTTCACCTGCTTTACCTTACTGATTGTGCAGGTCCAGGACAAGCTGGAGCCAGGATCCAGGGCCTCGGTGACAGGAAGTTCTTTATTCTGTAAATAGTCCTGTGCTAACCAGTAGGACGGGGCACCAGTTAAGGAACTCCTCAACACTTGCATAGGTGGGAGAATTTGGCCTCCTGCAAACAGGAAATGACTGCAGTGACTCATTGCTTTTATTGGGCAGTAAATCACATCAGAGATTTCCATCTTTCTCTTCTCTTCCATACTCTGACCCATATGTTGGACAGTTTCAGCTGCTGCTTTATAACGTGCGCTTACATTCACACTAAAACAGGAATTGGCCTGGTTTTATGGCACGGAAAGGATCAAAATACAACCTTCGGCCACGAGAAGCAGAGTTTCAAATCTAGCAACAAAAACCTGGGAATGTGGACACTTAGAAACGTGTCGTTGACAATGTCATCGTCCCCGTCTGCGTGATTCCTGTTGTTCCGTTTCCAAGAATTATCTGCCACTGACTCATCTGCAGTGATGCTCCATGGTTACCTCTAAATGTTTTCCTTGGATTCCGAGCTCCCTGGTGACGACAGGGATGGCATGTTCAGACTATTTTTACCTACCTGAAAATACTCCAGCGTGAGGAAATTCCTCTTGTGTCGGCCTGCTGGCTTTGACTTGGTCCCCCTCAGTTGGGAACCACAAAATTCCTCGGGCTGTCTTCACCCTTTCAGACAAGGAAAACTTTTCTCCCACATGACATTAATTCCTGCTGCTGTTGTGTGCAGTGATCAGGTGCTGTTAATTGTTGGTTATTAGAACTGAGACGTTCAGTTCTCCTCTAGGCTCTGTGGTCTTGAGTTGCAGGGGATTCAAGGTGAACAAACTCTTTTAATCTGCCCAATTTGGATGCCTTAAGGTGCCTGGAGATGGGATTTGGTTTCCTCTTAGTGCAGCTCTGAGAATTGTCAGTCTCCACTCAGAATGATGTGATTGTGGCCTTGATTTTTGGGGCATTTTTGGGGTATTTCTGGAAAGGTGAGGAAGGAAAGGAACTCTGAGCTACTGTAGAAGGAGTTTGCTGGTGTTCCTCGTTGGAACTGTGCTGTTAAACCTAAAACTGCCCCATCTGATCCATTCTGTGCAGCAACAGTGACCTCCCATGGGCACAGGTGAGCAGCCAGTGCTGTGTGCTCCTGTTCCACTGGCTTTGACAGATCCGTTAGGGAATTGATCACCTAACCCCAAACGATATGCAACAATTCTCAGCTTTCCAAATAACTCACCAGGCATGGGATCAACTTTTTTGTTCCTCACTTTTCTGGCATAAGTTTTCAGCAGTCTTATACCTGCACAAATATCCAGACAAAAATGTAAACTTAGAGGCCTGATAGGCATGGAAAGACAAAAGGGATACATCTTATTATTTGGAGCATGGTGGTGGCTCTTCCTTTGGGTGCTTCCCACTTCAATTTTTCATTAAGAATTTTTTTTATTCAGACAAACCTTGGAAATATTTCGCAAGAAAAAAATTTCACGTTTCCCCTGGTTTGTATTTTTTTTCTCCCCCCCTATCTCTGTTTCCTTTGCCAAAACAAACTTAAAATAGGGGCTAGAGAGGGAAATGAACCCCAGGCTGCGGCTGTATGCAGCTGACGCAGTAAAACCTGCTGGTGGCTGGCAGTGAGGCCTTTGCTGAGCTCTGGAGAGGAATAATTTGGATGATGTGGTGTTGGAGGGGGCTGAATTGCAGAAACTGCTTTGCATTTGCAGGTTTGCGGGCTCGCATCTTACAGAGGTGGGCTGACAGACCCTCACTTTCCAAACCATAAAAGAGTCACTAAACCCTCCCAAAGCAGAGGTTTCTGCACACCCCTGGAAACGTGGGGATTCTCCCCAAAAAAGCTGGGACACTGGATTTTCCTGGTAATTCTCACCCCAGTGTTGAGTGAAAGGGTTTCCATGCACACCACCATCAATTTATAGGCAAGGTACATTGAAATCCTAATCTTTATTTTCTTGTCTCTGTAGTATAGGTACCTTTTATATCATGCAGTGTTTTATGTGATGTACCAGTAGCGATTTTGTTTATCCTGTGTAGTAAGTAATCTTGCTAAGGTTCTTTTTCTGTTAATCTTGTATCTGTTCAAGAAATAATTCATTTTGTGATAGACCTAATCAGCCATTCTTAAGAACTTGCGAGCCAGAGCGATTTTGGGGTGCAGGTCATCTCAGCAGAGCTGCTGCCAGAAATCTGAGTGAAGGCTGTGCTTGTCTGAAGCTCTCACTCCATCCTCAACAATAAAACCGACCTTCCTCCACAGCTGCTGGACACTGCTCTTCATACATGGCTCGTTAACTCAGTGTCCTCTGGAAATCTGAATATCTAGCAGGCCAAGAAAATTTATTTTTAGAAGCCAGGGAGGGAACCGAATGGTTTAAGATGTTTCATTTTGCCGAGTCCTCGGGCCGTGTTCGTGTTGAATTTTAATAGGAATGTTCAGAGTTCCACCTCCCCAGAACGGGGCTCTGGGATGTTTGTTCTTGGCATTATTTTTTACCCCTCCATCCTGACACCTTGAGAAACAAAAAGTGCATTTTTCTCTTGAGCTCAGGAATAAGTGATGACTGAGGAACAGTGTGGTTCCTGTGCCTCTGGCTGCGTGGAGGCAGAAACAATGGGAACCAAACCCTTGGGGCTCCTGGGGTTTTTGCTTCCGAGATGAAAACCAGACATTTATGCAGAGGAATTGGCCACATCCATTTGTGTGTGCATTGAAGAGCTCTAAAATAAATTTTAATGTTATATTTGCAAACTAGCAGTGCTCTGCAAAGGACAGATGGTTCATCTTTCAGACAAATAACCTTCAATTGTGAGTGCCAGCATTAACTGTGGAGCTACAGGGCACCAGGGTGAAAAGATTTCCAAGTGGGGCTCAGCACTTTCTGTTCGTTGTTAAATGCAGGTTTTTTTAGGCTGCTTAAACTGCTTTGGGAATTTCCCTACAGTTATTTTGGTTGAAGGAGATTGGAGCAGAGAGCACAGAAGACAAATTGCCATAATTGGGTTTGGCTTTTAAGAAATATTTTAAAATATTTTTGTAAAAATGAAACAAAATTTTAAGAATACATTTTTGAAAAGCCCTGAATTTAATAGAGAATTTAGGCCTGACCACTTGAGCTTTTTTGAGTGGTTTCAATATTCCTGATGCAACTAAGGAAACAAAAAAATAAATTGGTCTCAATGCATTGTTTCACTTTCACTTAACGATAATCTATTTGTATTTAATTTTTCATCATCCTTCTAATTTCTGACAAGCAAAAACCAAAGTCAGATCAAAAAAATCGAGCAAGATCAAGCGGCGTCCTTACATCCCAAGTTGTGTCACTAGATGGTGCTGGGAATTAGAACAAAGGAAACCTTCAGCAGCAAAAAACCCACATCAGAGTCCAGAAGAGCTCAGCAGAGAGGGGGATAGAGCAGAGGGTGTAGAAATTTCATGTTGAGACCAATCTGACGTGTGAGGATTTCCCTGTGTTCCCAGTGTTGGTTTGGAATGTGCAGCAGTGAGGAACCATGGCAGAAACAGAAATTTTTCATGTTTTTCCCTCCCTGCGAAGTTGGTGACTCAAACATTTGTGTTGCTCTCCGAGCTGGCTGACAGCTCCGCTGTGAGCTGGGACAAAAAAAAAACTGGTGGAAGGCAAAAAGTGCGGCTGGTTTTAGGTGCTAGGAACAATCCAGGTGAAATTGTTAATCTCATCGAAGGTGGCATTGAAATGAGAGGATGGTGGAAAACACCAGGACTACGTGGTACAGGCCATGTCCCTTTTTGTGTCCCTGCAGCTCCTAGGGATGGCCACTGGGTGTGAATTTAGTTTAGACCTTCCAGCCACGCCAAAACCAGGTTTTAGGACAGCAGAAGCCTTTTCCTGGTTCAGCAGAGCAATGACTCAGTTTTAGGATGCTCTAGAGTTAATGTTTTGTGAGCCAGAGCCACAAAAACCCACACTTTTGTGAGGACTGGGGTGCTTGAGCTTCTCTGCTTGCATTTGGGGTATTTTAAGGATCATTTATCTGCTTTGTTGTTGAAATACAATGACATGGCTGGCAGCCAGTCAAAACACTCGGTTCTTCCAACTCTTTCACAACAATCCCTCTCACCTTTCCATCCCTGCCCCTGACAGACACAAGCACGAGGGATCTGCTGTTCTCTTAAGAGGCTGTTGCTGCTCAAAGAGCTTTTCTTGCTCATGTTGAGAAGTGAGTTATTGCACGTGAACAAAGGCGGGGATGTTGGGCCCCAAACCTCTAAATTTTCAGATTACTTCCCTGCCATTCTTTTATTTGCAAGTCCTTTCTCTTCATTCTTCTTCTGCCTGGATTGAGATGGTTATGGAGTGCTCAGTAATCTGTTTTCTCTCATTTTCTGCTTAGTCTCAGACTTGCTGGTGGCCTGGTGGGGAATGTCACTTAAGGACAGAAGGTTCCTCGCTGCCGTGTTTTATCTTGTGGCTGTCTCTGCTCTGGCAGGGATTCAGGAAAGCACTGAAGGCAGGAATTCCAGTGCTAGCCTGACACTAACCATGGTCATGTGCTGTTTGAGCTGGGGCCCTTACACCTTTCTGTGTGTGGGAGTGAAATATTCCGTGGAGTTCAGCAGTTTGGGAATCCAGCTGGTGTCGAGTTTGCTCTTCAAAGCCCTGTGATTCTTGAATGTCTGAGCACACTTGACAGGGGCCCAGTCCTGGCAGGGACAACAAATTGCATGATTCTCCACTGGATCACTTTCCGGGCAAAACCACCAAAATGCAAATTGTACAGGCAATTCTGAGGTTTCTGTGTTTCTAAGGCACTGCAGCAGCACTAACTCTGTCAGTAAATACAAGAATTCTGTGCCTGAAAGGGTGACGTGGGGACACTGAACCCCTCACGTGCTCTGCTCTTCCCGGGATGCTTTTGGACTCCGGATCTTGTGGGTCTCTGCTGGTTGTTGTGACATCGGAAGGTTTGGTTTCAAATGCATCTCTGTACAGGGCTGTTTCAAATCCTGCTGATATTCCCTGTAGGAATGCAAGCTCCAAGGTGCCTGTATTAGAGGAGAACTTCACTGTGGACTGCAAGGGAAGTGTCACTTCAATTAGTCACAACTTTATTTCAGTATAATTTAGTCCCTTGATGTTGAATTTCTGCTGCCTTAGAAAGGAATTTGAACCACTCCTAAAATTCACTGAAGATATTTGCCAGAAACTTTGTTTCTGCAGCCAAATCCTCAGCAAACCTCTCATTCCAAACAAAAAAGGCACATAAGGAATGTTCTTTAATACCTGCATGTCAGGGAGTCTGGAGCTAGAGAGAGAGGGGCAGCCCATTAATCAGGGCAACTGAATAAAACCAGAATTAAAATGGGCCAAATTTCAAATGCTCTCCTATTAACTGCAAGCTAGCAACATGAAAATTTGCTTATTTAGGGTTAATAATTAAAGCCCTGCACAAGTGAGGATAAGAAAAGAAAGGCCCTAAATCCATGTTACCCTTCTGAACAAAGACATTGAAAGTCACAAACAACAATGGGCTTTAATCTGAGGTCAGGTTATTAAATACACCCAGATTATATTTCACTCCCAGTGGCCTTCATCCAAATTCTTTCAGCATCAGGGAAACGACTCCCACTGAGGTCAGTTCATGCAGCCCTACCATGGCTGCAGAAGAATAGGGAGAAATTACATTATAGAGACATAAAAATGTGGCTTATTCTGTGTGTTGTTGGACGTGGGGACAGAAAAAAGCCACAAAAACCAGGGATTTTGAGCTGCAGGTGGGGAAGAAAAGATGAGGGTTCTTCACCATGGGGAGGGTCAGGATTACTGTCATTGTTTGCAAAATTATTGCGGTTTGCCTGAAAAAAGAGTAAAAATATTGTTATTCTTTTTCCTCGACCTCAAACAGTCGCTTTGCACGTGGAGAAATAATTTTGATTTCAAAAAATCCCAAAGAATCTATAAAAATTGCCTGTTGGGAAGGCAGGAATTTAATGGGATTCTGGCTGCCCTGAGAGGACACAGAAAAAACCAAAACCCTTCAGTCTTATGGTCAATGATCAAGTTCATGATACCCAAAGTTAACACTTAATTCTGAAATTTGACCCGGGCACTGCTGATCTCTGGATAAAAACACTGGATAAGAGCAGAACCCTGCAAAACAAGTCCATAAAACTTCCAAGATGACCGAGCTATTTTATCTGCTATTTGTTGTGCGTAGTATTGGGGTTTTTGACTTCCTTTAGCAAATGTGACACTGGTATTTACCTCAAAATAAGGAAGCACCCTTGTCAGTCAGCAAGGCTAAGAAATGTGTTCAGTGGCATTCAGTTCCTTTGTAGTGGAATAAACTGATCTCCAAGAGTTTTGTGTGCCCAGCTCTGTTGTGACACAGTTTTTAAAGCCAAGGCTTTGTTTCATTAAGCTCAGGCACCAAATATCAAGAGAAACATCCCGGGGATGCCTGAGGGATCTCACCAAGGCCAAACTGCTACTCCCGAGTTGTTGTGATTTACAGAAATGTATTTATTGGCCGTGGGAGAGGTTTGCTCAGGATTATTCCTGCTGTAGTTGGTGTCGTTTGCTTGAGCCGTGGATAAATAAATGATTGCTACGTCAGCTTTTGAGGATCAGGCTCTCTGACCAAACCAGTCTAACCTGGGGATTGTTTGGGTTGGTTTCTTGCCACGTGTGGGATTTGTTTTTTTGTTTTCTTTTTTCTTGAGCACTAAGTTCCCATGAAAGTGCCAACGTCTTCCCCCTTGGTGTGAGTTAATATTTCATTAGCATAAATCATTTCGTGTCTTGTGGAGTCTGACCTAATTTCTCCATGACTACAAACCTGCACCTAATCCCTCCTTGCTGGGTAAATTCAGCACTACTTCCTTATGCTTTAGCTGCTGTCCCTGAAATTCCTGCCCTTTAGAGATTTAACCCTTTAACATCAGAGCTCCTGCGTTTTTCAGCATAATCCTTTTCCCTGAGGACTCCACAGGCACAGAAATGGGAAAACAGCTCCACAATACTTGAGATTTTCAGGACCATGCTGGCCAGAGGATGGAAACGCCCACAAGAAAGTTTAATTCCCATAAAACAGGTTCATAACCCTCGCTTCTGACCCACACTGAGCTGTTCCAATTAGGGAATCAGTTCCACTGATTCCAGCAGTGCTAACGGAGCCAATACACATGGCAGGAGTGCTGAGTTCCTGCAGGAAGCAGCACCTTGTTCCCAAAAAAATGCCCTTATCAAGGAGCAGGGGTGAAAGATGATGCAACTCTCGGGGATATGTAACTGGCCGAGGGTGAGTTTGTGTAGGGAAATGAGAAAATGCAAAAATACAGGTGTTGCTTGGAATTTGCTCCTCTTTATCCAGGGTTAAGAGGCTAATGGAAAACACAGCTCACACAAGGAGATCTTGGCTTAAAAAAAGGGGGAAAAGAATTAAATATTTACCCAGTAAGAGAAATGCCAATCGACAGGTTAAATATGCAGGTTCTTTGTTGTCATTCCAATAATTCCAGAACAAAAAGTCAGAGCTGAAGGAGGAGCAAATACCTGGTCCAAGCTTTCCACCTGTGCAAAGCAAGAAGGGACTTGCCACCTGCAGCCCTCTGGAGCCAGTGGCCCCCCAGAAACACCGGGGTTGTTTCTCAGTCTTTCTCCATCCCTTTCCACCTCAGTTTTGGCCTGGTCCAGAAACTGCAGGTCAAACTTCATGTGGGATTTATGCCTAAGCACCACAAAAATCTCATGATCTTTCCAGTATTCCAAATACTTGTGTTCCAGTGAGTGGTGGATACTCTAAATGTTGTGCTGAAGGAAACTTCCTGGAGGAAGCTCACCCTGTAATTTCAGCCCTTCTCGGGTCTGTGGCTGTTCCTTCAATCTCTGGATAATTCACAAGTCCTGTTCTCAAGCCCTTGCAGGGGCAAAACCTGGTTTTCAGTGAGAAGAGGCCCCAGATGTTTTGGGGATTTTTTTCTGCTGTGATTTCCTCCACATCCCCTGCCTGTGGTGGAGCAGTAGTTCAGGGTCTACACCTCGTATCCCTTCCCACCTCATGGTTTTGCCCCAACAGCCACCACGGTGACCTGGGAGATGTCACCTGAGGGGGTGACAGCTTCTCATGACTCTGCATTCATGTAAATACTCTTTAGAGAGAAACTGCTGCATGGAAACACGTTTTAATTTGCATTTCCTCCTAGCGAAGAGAGAGGAAATTATGAAGTCAGCAGAACTCAGCGAGTGAGTTGTTCCATTTGTCAGGGGCCAAACTTACCCTGATTTTAAGCTTTAAGCGCAGTTTTTCTGTAGCTTTCTAGTGCAGGCTTGGAAGGTTCCCTTTTCAGGGTGCCAATATAATACATGGCCCAGGGATGGTCAGTGATGACCATTTAATTCCTTCTAGGATGGAATTTTAAAGGGTGACATGGAAACAAGGCACTTTTTTCCCTGTTCTGTGTATGGAACTGGATGGTGGCAAATTGTTTTCTGCCTTGAAAGAATAGAACCTGAGTCCTCAGTGGGTGGGGAACAACTGCTTGTAGGTAGAGAGGATTTCAGTTTGCGTGGCTCACTGTGGAATGACAGAATTATTTAGGTTGGAAAACACCTCCAAGACCGAGTCCAACCTTTGAGCAGATGTTGGTGGGCACGGCAGGCTTTGAGGCAGAGGTTTTTCTGCTAAAACTTGAGCTTCAGAGGCCACGGGGCACTGGAGAAGCCTCTCAGTAAAAATCCAACACCCCCCTGCCCTCTGAGCTCCCTGCACCTCCTGCTTTCCCTCGGGACACGCTGGGATTGTTGCAGGGAGCTGGCTGGCAGCTGGTACGGTCAGGAATGCTCAGCTTGGGAATCCTGCAGGGCTGGAACCTGCACTGGCTGCTGTGTTGGTTCTTCCCGGGGAGCCAAGGCTTTGCCAGAGCCGCGGGTGCTGCGCCATGCTTTGCTCACCAGGAAAACTGCAGTGCACACCTTGCAGACAAATAAATGAGTGTGTGTGATACCATCAAACTGCTCCATTCCAAACCCTGCTGCTCCCTGGCAGGTCAGACCTCTCGCCTTCAGTGCTGAGTTTTGGGATTCTTTGCATTCCTGGGGGTGCTGTCAGGCCCAGCTGTGCTCGAGGGAGAGGGAGATGCTCTTCCCATGGTCTCTTTCTCCTGTGGGAGAAACCCCCTCGAGGAGGAATGATGTCCATGTGATATTTTTCGTGTCTCTGTCGGTGCTTGGGAAGGGCTGAGGATGGGAATTGATTTAAATTAATTCCCCTGCTGAGAGAGCTGGGGCTTGGTGCCAGTGGAGTCTCTGCAGCTCTGTCTGGCACAGGACACAGGAAGGATTTTCCTGCCTGCAAAGACCCCTCTGGGGGTGTGGGTTTGCCTGCTGTTGGACCCACAGCTCTGATATCAGCACTGTGTGAACTTGGATAAAGTCTTTGGTCCCCATGGCTGAATTTCATCTCTGTATCCACAACTTAGAGTTCCCAGCTGTCCTATAATTCCAGTTAGAGTCAGGAAAGAGGCATCCTGGGGGATTCACCCTCATTCAGGTGGGTTGCATGAATTCCCTGTTGGAAGCTGTGTTTCTGTGGACTAGAAATGTCTGGATTTTTTGGGTTTGCTTTGGTTTTTGTTTTTTCCCCTGAGCTCTGGCCCTCTGCTGTGGACGGCACTTCACAACACGCACCCCCTTGGCAGTGAAGATTTCCGTGCCAGGTATTTCAGGGGAATTACAATCCAGAAACGAACAAATAATATTTAAAATGGCAGGGATGGTAGAAAAACAGTCTGAGAACACCTAGACTTTGCCCAGAGGTCTCTGTAAATCGATGCCAGCAGGATTAGCTGCTCTCCTCTCCCTTTCCGTGTGCTGTCAGACTTATCACAGCTTGGGAGCACCTGGAGCTGTGTTTTTTCCTCTCTGCCTTTTAACTTTCCCCAGGGATTATGTTTGTATTGCTGCTGGATCCTTTTCCTCCTGTTGTGCTGTGAGCTGGATGCCATGATAATGATATTATTCCAGCTGAAAAAGCCAGGAAGAACCAGAGCCTGTGGATGCTAACGACAAAATTCCATGGGATTTTTATTTTTTAGGAGTGTATCCAGCTATTCTGCATATCATTATCTTAAATATTCAAAAATCCCCAATTTGATCCTCAAAAACATAAGACTACCTTGAGATTAACAAGATTAAATAAACTTCAGTGTTTTCATATTTGCAGTCTATTCTTAAATCTCAAACACACTCAAGCTCATGTTTGCAAGTACTTCCCTGCAGCTGAAGTCCCTGGATTGGCCTTTTTTAATTAATTAGAGAAATACTCTTACCCACTTGATTCCAGGTGCTGGTTCTTAAAGATAAACGTTAAATGTCAAAAATTTGAAAAGAAACCAGAACAGTTGAAAAGGAGGGGTGTGGGAAGAAAAATCTTGGCTCCTCAGACCTGGCAGTGAAGTAGCACAAGAGACATTTCAGTGTTTCACCCACTGCTCTCAGAGAGCTGCTAATTGGCTCCTGAGAGATTGAGCAAGCCTTACTCCTCCTGCGGGACCAGGGGTTGCTTCCAGTGGGAGCCAGGAGCACGCCAGGAGGCTGCTCGTGCCTGGAGCCACGTCCTGGCGGTCAGAAAAATGCCGTGGTCCCCATAAAACAGGGCCCAGGCAGAAAAATGCAGTGGCCCCCATAAAACCTGTTGTGTCCTGCCTTCCTGTGCCTTGTTAGCCTGTGTTAATTACCAGCAAGATTCTCCCCTGCTAAGATTATGAATGCTTGTGCAAAAGCTCTAAAATCGACTGTTTTGTGTGGCCCTGGGACCAGTTGTTATTATTGGAGATTTAGCTCACTGTTCTCCCTCAGAAAATACACAAAACAACCCAAGTCTCCCTTTACTTGGTAGCTGATGCTGGAGAGGAATCCCAGGTAGGAGGATGGGACAGCAGAGCTTTGAAACTGAGTTTAATTAATGAATTAACTTCCTCCTAAAGAGATTTCTAGGGTCCAGCCATGCTTGGCTCCGTCTTTTCCCAAATCTCATTTTCCTGGGAAGTTCTTTCAGGTTTTCTCCCAAAGCAGCAAAGGCGCGACATAAACCAGGAACCTCCGTTGCTCGCAGAGGACGCGGACCAGCGCTGAAATGCCACTGGCAGCGATTCTAATTTGCTAATTGCCTAATGAGGAGGAGCTCTGTGCCACTGTTTGTGAAATGGCTGTGGTGGCATCTGGCTCAAATCTCGGTGTGACTGCAGTCAAATGACTGAAACCACAGCCAGTCATCCCTGAAGTGCTCCCTTCGCTCTCTGGAGCGGGCCAGGCTTCCATCCCAGCTCACAGCTCACCCCTGACGACGCACAGGCTCCGTGGCAATGCCAAAAAGGGTTTGGTGCCTTCACCTTGCAGGCTCTCAGTTCCTGTAACCACGTAGAGGGGGAGGCAGCAGCACTGACTGTTCGAGCTCGTGATGGATTGCAAGGCGTGATTTGTCGTTAACAGGGGCAAAATGCACCAAAATAAATGGCCGTGGTTGAGGGGTCTGTGGAAAGGAATCAGTGTGTCACAAGAGCAAGTAAATTAGTTCTGAGGGTTTGGGTATTTTACTGTGTGTTGTTGTTACACGAGTAAATCATTTCGGTGGTACTCGTTTCCTAATGCCTTGAACTGATTTTCACAAAAAGCAGAATGCTTGCCCCATAAGTACGGGGACCTGTCTGAGAGGTGTCAAACTCTATGACAGAATTTGGAAAAGATGCACATATTTAGCAATTTTCCAAAAGCAGCTTTCACTAAGGGTGGGAACAGCACACAGCCCTCCTGGGGACCCTTCATCCCTGAGCCCTGACCTTGATGCTCTGTGAATTTGGTTCTGCTTGGGTGTGTTGTGTTAGGTTGATTTTTATTTTGTTTATTTGAGTTGGGTTTTTTTTTTAATACAATGAAAAAGCTCATTCATTTTCTGCGTATTCAGTGATTTAATGGCTCCTTATGTCTCATTTAGAGGGCTGAAATATTCCATTTGTTGTGGCTGGTAAGAAAATACGTCGAGTGTTGACAAAGCTTGGAAGGAAAACTGAAAACACTTTTTCTTATATGAAAATATTCAGCATCTCAGCTCGTTTGTGTATTTGTTTCTGATGTTTCATTTCTAAGTTACAAAGTCAGAGGAAACATCAGAATAAATGAGTCATACTATTTTTACAATACCAAGAGGTTTAGCTGGGAAAGTCCAGGTTTACCTCACTTATAATTGAAACAGCACAATCTGATTTGTTTTGGTTTTTTTTTCTGTGATGTTATCAGAACAGAAAACTCCATGCAAATTTTGGAGAGCCTGAAGCAGAATGCAGATATCTGTGCCCTGACCTCGTGCCTCCCAAAGGTTGGGTTCTGCTGCTGGCTGGAGATAAGTGCATTACTGCTGAAAACACACAAGGTTTCCTTTGCTGCCTGTCAAGCTCTGGTGAATTTTCCCCCTTTTCCATGGCACAGGGACGAGTGGGTGTGGGCAGGATGTGAGGAAAGGCTCCCTGATCCATCCACCCCAAGAACAGCTCCAAGGTGCTGTTGTTCCCCAGGAGTGGAGAGGATGACAGGCACAGAAAATTGGTGATTTACAGCCAAGTGTTTCCCATGGTTGGCAAGGGAAAACTGAATTTATTCACCTGGCCCACAGCATTTGAGGTCCAGGCTCTGCGCCCTCCCTGCCTGCAATTGTGAAGGAATAAATGATTTTAACATTGTTTAACGTGTAATCCAAACCACGGGGACCTCTGTCCCCTAGGAAAATTCTGCCCTTCTGTAAACACAAAAGCAACTTCAAATTCTTTCTCTGGAAAACACCTGGCCTTGCCTAACCTGAAAAGAAAAAAAAACCAAAAAACCACTAACCCTTAATGTTTAGGTTGAAGTCTCCCAAAAGGTCACAACTGCAGTTACAACCAGTGCTGGTGCAAAAGTGGGCAGGTCACAGCATCATCCAAAGAGGATTAATGGGAATCTCTCTGTATGCCAAGGGATATCTGGGATTTTAATTGGATGTTGATACTTTTCGGTGACATAAGGGCATGGAGTTGCAAGGGAAAAAACCCCGACTTTTAATGCATAAAGAAATTATTTCTACTTTTGACCACAGGCACTGTCATTTCTCCTCATTTTCTGATATCCCTGTAAGTCTGAAACTTTACAGAGTGTGGAAACACAGAAGTAGGGAAATCCTAAAATCTGTGGTTTTCCACTAGAAATGATGTTTTCTGGTGGGGAAAAAGTGAAATAATTTAAAGTCAGTTTGTTGCAGTCTTGTTTTGTTGGTTTTTTACTTATTCAGCATTTCACAGACTGCTCGTGTGAGGGGAAATCCCCAAATTCTCCTTGCAGAGCTTGTGCAAAAGCAGCCCCCTCTGGATTTCTGGAAGAAAGGCTGCTCTGAGCCCAGCTTGAATTCCTCTCCATCCATTAATCATAACCAATCCTTGCCTTTGGTTATTATTTTTCAAGCCAGCTGCTGTTGCATGGGAATCACCCTCAGAAATGTGCATTTCTGGCTGTTTTTACCTCTTTGTTTTGATAAAATCGCACTTTCACCAACCAAAAAATCCACCTAAAAGTGAAAATGAGCATGGAACTGTGACAGTCATAACCCTTGAGGTTTCCGTGCCTCACGCCAGGAGTGTGATCACTGAAGTTGGTCAGGTTTTTTGGAGATGTGGGGTCAGCAGTGGGTTACAGGACAGGCACTGCAGGGCAGGAGCTGAATGAATTCTGGCAGCCTCAGCTCTCGTTCAAGGTGAGGATTCCTGGGGCCAGACTCCCTGGCAGGGTGAGCTTTTATCATGAGTCTTTCCCTGGCTCAAAGTACCTTCAGAGGTGAAATTGTGTGGAAAATAAATAACTGCAGAGTGTGCAAAGCTGCTGACAGGTGAACAAAAGGGAGAATTAAATGGAAAATTAAATGCCTTCAGTGGTGCTTGCACCAGAACCATCAAGTTCAATTACAGCTTTTCTGTAATTGCAATTCTGTGCCTTTATTAAACACAATAAAAAGTCACCCAGTGAGAGCTCCAGACACTGAAAGAGAGGGCAGGAGGTTTTCCAAAAGGAAAGCCCCTACTTTTCCAGGGAACTCTGTGTTAATCATTTTTGTGCGTCTGGAGGGAAATCTTTCTGCACTGCAAGAGAGGAGAGAGATTATTCAAAAATCTGTGGCAGGGGTGGTTAGAGAGCAGTCAGTGCTGTATTTGAGATGGGAATGTCTGCTTTGAACATTCTTCTCCAACACATTCTTTGTTGCTGATGTTGCTCCATGGTGATGAAACTTTTAAACATCTTCTGCATTTTAAACCTCTTTTTGTTTTTTAAGTGGGGTTAAATAAAATGTTTACAGACAGATAATGGCTAACAGAAAATTCGTGTCTGCAAACAGACTTTATCTTTTATAATGTTTTGTATAATGTGTCATAAATCTGCCTGTGGATCCAGCAGTTCCGCTGAGCGCCCGTAACAAAAAAATCAGAGCAGAACACCAAAAGTGTTTGCCTGAGGATGCTGCTTCTCTTACATCCACATTTTTCCTGTTGCTGCACAGCTTCCTTCTCAAAGTTATGATTTACGGGATGTACAGCACAGGATTGAGGGGAAACGGGGTTGTCTGTGAATTATTTTGTGAGCGTTTTCCCTGATTTCACGACTGAAATCACAGCACCAGGGAGGGGACCAGCAGGTGGCAGCTTCACCCAACTAATGCACATGTGTTAAGAACAAATTTGTGTGTAAACCCTGACTGCACGAGTGGATAGCTTTTGTTTTTACCTAAATCACAGCTTTGGCTTGTGCTTCATTGCCTCTTTGGATGCCATTATGATGGAGTTTGGGGACAAGGACAGCTGTCAGTCAGAGGGATGTGGCTCTGGTGGACTCACGGGTGCTGTTCTGGTCTGAAAATCAGTGCTGCTTTGTGGGTTCAGTGTGCAGGGATTGTTTGTCTTAGACAAGCAGCTCAGACCATTCAAGGGTTGTTCAACACCTCTGCATCCAAAGGCTGGCAGGGGTTTGAGTATCTCTCTGAGTGTGGCTGCTGAAATCTTTCCACTGACTTGCAGAAAGTGCAAATCACATTTTGCCCACTCTCAAAAGGGAGCTGCCAATTTATTCTTAAAGTAGGTGCTGTTTGAAACACCAAAATGCCATTTTCCTTCATGCCATGAAGCCCTTCTCTCTCTCACTATACAAGGGCAAAGAAATATGTTACTGAACTTGCTGGTGTGACCTTTTTTTAATGCCAAGAGTTTGCTTTTTTGGGTCAAAACACTGTCAACCAAAATGTTGGGGGATAGTGAGTGTAGTATAAAGCTTTTCTTATTTCCCCTCTCCCCCAGTTTTCTAACTGAGCCCTTTCCCCAGACTAGGCAGAGAATTAGCCTTGTGACTGACGAGGTGAGCTGAGCTCTGGGGGTGGTCCTGCAGGTAGAGCTGTCCAACCTCTCCCACCCCTCGCATCCTGGGAAAAGTAAATGCCCTGAGCTGTCAGAACCAACTGCACCCTCCAGGGGCTTTCCCAGGTGTTTGAAGGAGGCCACAGAAAGGTGAATGCTCCACGAGGCCATGGGAACTGCTGTGCACACTCACAGCTCACTGCTGCTCTCCGCAGCTCTCTGCCCACTCCTCTGCCCTTGCACATCACGGGATTCCGGGGAAGGCAGGCACTCGAGATGCTGCCACAGCTGCTGAGCCCAGTTTCTCCTCGAAACTCTGGGGGCAAACGTGCTCAGAGAGCGCTCTCAACATGAATGTTTTCCAGAAGGTACCAAACAATGGGGACTTGACTTTCCTTGTGACTCAGTACGGGTTCACATTTTTGCCTGGGTAGCGGTGTCAAGGTTCATGTGCTGAATGAATCAGGTAGAAGCAGCCTGGCTGATCTGATAGCAGAGTATCTAGCACCTGCTTCAAGCCCTTGGCTTGCAGAAATGCTGGTGGTTAGGTTTTGGCAAGCCTGGGCCAACGCCTGAATGTGAAAGGCGGTGTTGGAGCGCCTGGTTTGCTCTGCACAGGGCTCGGCTGAATGGGGCTTTTCTGACCCCGTTTGAGATGGGTTTCTTGCACTGTGTGAGCTGAGCACACAGAGTGTAAGCTCTGAGATGCTTTCCTAGGACTTGCCTTAGTGTGGATCCAGTCAAAATGACATTCTCAGAACATGGGTTTCACCTAAGCTCATGTCAACAGTAACAGGAATTTGGAATGAAAGCCATTTCTATGAATGGTGAATGTAGGGCGTGAGAAGTATCACTGAACTCGTGTTACACACCTTCCTTGGCCCTTAGTTGTGCTTCTGTCAGGAGAAAGAGAGGCCATTAAAAACTCCTTAAAAACCTGCTTTGCTTTGGCAGACACGACAAAGAGGGAGCAAAGTTTTTTGGGTAAAGTATCACTGGTTTCAGTGCAGGACGGGCAAAGGAAGCCTGTTTGAGACTCCAGAGGGGAGATGGAACCTTGTGCTGCATTTCTTTCACAATGGATGCTGCCCCAGGCTTCCCTGAGGTCTCACCCTGCCAGCTCCCAGAGCCAGCCCTGCCGTTTACGTGCGCAGCATTCAGTGATATTCTTAATCCTGTTTTCTCTTCGTGAATCATTTGAGATCTGCCTTTGATTCGTGTCACCGCCGGGTTTATTTTGGGGGCGGCTCTGTGTGTAATTTCCCAACAGGTCATTTGGATGGGTGGTTTGCCCCATGTTTGTTGGTGAGCACAGGCCCTGGAAGCCAGAAAAGCACCGGAGAGGACGTTCCTGTAGGTGGGGAAGTTACAGAGATGCCCTTCTCCTTTCAGCCCCGAGCAGCAGCTGCCGTAGCAGCCGCTCCGGGAATCACAGAATTCCCTGAGCTCACGGACAAACCCCTGAGGGTGTGGGGAGAGCAGGAGGCTCTGCTCTGTGAGCGGCAGGAAGGGAGAGGCAAGGACAGGTTGTGATCACTCCAAACAGCTTAACTGTTTAAGAAGGGGTGGGGTGGTTCTGTGTTGTCTTGGGGGTTTTTTGGAGGGGGGAAACCAATCGCATCTTGGAGCTCGGGAATGGACCAGATGATCTAAGGATAAAAATCTTGGAAAGGGCTCTTCTAGTACTCGGTGGGTGTTAAAAAACACAAGGGCTTGCTGATGGGAAATTCTCACCTAAGTGCAGACAAATACGGTTGAGTCGGATTTCTTAAATTTCTTTTTACTCTAGAACATTCTACTCCAGAACTCAGAACTTTCTGGAGGATAGCTTGAGAAATAGTTGAGAAATAGCTTCACTCAGGCCTCTGTGTGCAGAGATTCTGAAAGGTTCCTCATTTCCCCTTGTGCCTGATGTGAGGGGCACTTCGCTGTGTGAAAAGATCCATGCAGTAACCCTGGAGTGGATGTGGAATGTCCCAGGATCAGATCCTCGCTCCCTGAGAGGTCACGAGGGCCTTGGTGGTTTATGCTGCCCAAGGACTTCATCTCTAGTGCTGAGCACACATGAAAGCTGCATCATTTGTTCCTTATCAAAGCTGAGGAATGAATCAGAACTTGTTTCAGAGGGTGAAGTGGGAGGTGTGAGGCTCACATCGATAATAAAAAACGAAAGAAGAAGAAGAAGAAAATCACTGAGTTTAACGCACCATGCACATTTCAATGTTAATTATGGCACTGAGTAAAAGCTGATACACTCCTTGGGAAGAACATAATTACCAGAATCTTGTACACAAGGCTGGCCCCAAGAGTTTGGCCTCTGCTCCCTGCCCTACTCCAAATTTCTTATGTGACCTTGAGCAAAGCAATTTTGCTGTCTAATCATCTAATCAATCTGCCAGAATTAGGAGCCTCGTGTTGTCCTGCTCTGTGTCCTACCAAAAGAGCAGAGCATGTCCCAAAGGTGGTTGGGATTTGGGTGGCTCACACCTTTGGAGATGCCTGTTGTGCCCAGGGAATTCTCCAGGGCACAGTGTGATGTTCCTAAGGAAGGTGCTGGGATTTACATAAACTGGCTGGAATGAACCCAGGCCTCATGTTGGACTCTCTGATCTTTAGTTCTGGATCATTTTTTGCTGTATTTTCATATGCAATGTCAAGTTACAAAACAAAGACCCAGGTTATAGAATTTGTGATCTGAAATAGCAAATCTTTCCCAGGCATTTGTCAGATTTTGTTGCCTCAAATGAGGCTCAGCTTTTCATTTCCTCCATTCTCTCTCCTGATTGACTAGGAAAGAGGTATGAGAACCTGTTCTAAGCGTGATTGTCTTCTAAGCTCATTCAAACTTTCAAAGTAGAGGTCCACTTATTAATTTAGGGTTTGTAGTCTCAAAGGTAAATGTTTGTGTTTGCAGACCACAAAGCTTTCTGAAATATCAAACTACCGCTTCCATATTCCTACTTCTTGTGTTGTACAGCAGGATTGAAGTGCTAGTATTGACATAAAAATAAACTAAAGTAAACCCCACACCCCACAACAACAACAAACCCCAACACCCAGCACGTCTGTCAACAGCATTAATCCACTCTGGGGAGAAAATCACTTATTCCCTGGGCTTGTAAAAACACCAAAGAGATGAGGCAGTGAGGTGAAGCTCAGACTCAGCTTGACAAACAGAAATATCCCTATGATTTTATATCACTCAGAATTCTTGTAGGGCCAGACCAGACAGAGCAGGGACAGCTTGTGGTTTTAGTTCCCCTTAAGAGCAACATCAAGCTTAGAGTATAAACCCATGTTTTTTACAGAGAGCTGAGCTGCAAGATGACCCAAAATCTGCTTTCTCTCAGTCGCTTTATCCTGCTCATCCCCAGTTCTGTGCTGAGGGGAACCAGGGGCGGGACAGAAGGGGGATGGAGGAAGGCTTTGCCTTGTGAAAGAGAGAAGGGTGGATTGGCTGCAGCACCTTTGAGGCTCCAGACATCTTTATAGACTCAAAGTTTATAGTTTATAATCTTTCAGATTCACGTTTGTAAACCTGAATCATGATTTGTAAAGTAAGAGGAAAATATGATACCTCTTAATTGATATTTTTCACCTTTCCCTCTGCTTTTGTCTCTTCCTTTGGGCCACATTAGTAAATGGCCCTTAACTAAATGACATTTGTCTATAAAAGACATGAAATGAGAAGAAGCTCCTATTTGGCAGAGCTTTTATTTTGCTTGGTGTGGGGTCACCAAGCCACACACACGTGGCCCTTTAGATCTTAATGTATAATTGAAGTTACTTTCTGTTAATACACCAAAAGTTTATCTAGAAACTACATGTAAAATATGGAAATGGATGATTATCAGCCACCAAGATAGTGCTAGCTGTTTTATCTGAGGAAAACATGCCCCTTTTTCTGCAACTTCCTCATTTTAGGTGTTTATTACAATAAGACTTTATCTGCCTGGCTTCGTATTTTTAAAGTATTGATGTAAAGACCTTAAAACCAGTTTAATCCTGAGTTATTTAATGTTATCCACAGCTTTTCTAAGCTCAATTAAAGTATAGTTAAAGGCAAGATGATAAGCACATATAGATTCTTTTAATATGAGTCTGTATATTTACTTAGGGGTATGAAGCAATCAGCCTTCACCTGCACTTCAGACCTGGTGTGTACAGAGCTCAGGTTGTGCTGCTGCTGCTCTGCAGAGCCCAAATGTACACAGAGAGTGTTCCCAGAGTCCAAAATCAGATCCTCTTTCTGCCTAAACCCTTGATTTCCCATGCTCTGTTCCAGTAGCTCTGTGCTGTCAAGATTCAGGGGTTTCCAGGAGAAAATTCCTCCAAACTCCAGGAATTCTCCCAGTGTTCCCTGGCATCGCCTCGAGCTTCAAGCTTTCAGCAAATCTAAATATGTGCTCGGGCCCTGGCTTTCAAATTGAATTTGTCAGGAAGAGATTTGCTGTTGCATTATCTTAGTTCTACACAATTAAGAGGTTTCTAAAACAAGGTTTTATTAGTTTAGGGGAAAATACGATATTACTTTTGTATCACAGACGTGAGAGTCCACAATTTCTCTGTGCTCTGGTGTGGCTGAAGTGCCAGTGAAGGCAGCTTCAGTATTTTCCCCCACTCCACTTGGCTTCAATGTGAGCTAAACTCCAGCCTACCTGCTCTCCGCTGTGGGATGAGGCTGTCAGCTATTACTAAGCACTTCAGCAGCAGAGAGGATGTCGCCCTGTGGGGCTGGTACTCAGCATTCATTCAGATATGCAAAATGTGGCTAAACAATGCCCTGGTGCCTGAGAACAGGGGAGGCTGGGGCTCGGTTGGAGGGCAGCAGTGTAGACATTCACATCCCTTCATTCTTTCCACTCCACTTGCTCTGGGGTTTGCTGCTTTTTTTTTTTTTTTATTTTTTGTCTTCTGGACAAACCTTTGAAGTAGAGGGAGTACAATTAAGCACTCATCTTCATCTGATTCGTCTGTGGCTTGCCATTAAGTGCAATTTGGTGTGCTGTGAAATGGGTCACAAAGTGCATCTATTCCCAAGAGGTGCCTGCCACACCTGAAAGGTTAAAATTCCTTTAGTAGAATTCTGGCCAAAGAACTCCCCAGATCCTGCCTTGATTTTTTTTTTTTTTTTTTTTTTTTTTTTTAATGGGAAGAGCAATTTGTGAGAGCAAATTTTTGGGCCCTGGCAACTGAGTGATTAAAAACTGACCAGGAGGATGGGAATGACAGGATCCTGAACTCACAGTGCAGCCTCCAACAAAGATTTCTCTGGGAATGAAGCTCCTAAGTCAGTGTTTTCTGTGAAAATTGATCACAGTGGTCTGACTGGATGTGGTGTGGATTGCTAGGATAGACTGGTGCTGTTATTAATGTCAGGAACTTCTGTGGACTCCCATGGCCTTCCTTCAGCTTCGCAGGCTATTTTGGAAGGGATGGTTCTCCTTTAGTAGGAAGTGTTGTATGTTGATAAAAACATAACAGAAAAAAAGGAGTTTCTTTTTTAAATGAAGGACGCCCTGGCTTAATGAGGCTTGAAGTGTTTACAGGTGTTTCCTCACAAGTTCAAATTTAGTGGCCCCGGGGAATTGAGATTCTCATAAGCCAGGAGCAAACACTCAAGTTTTGGGTTTTAAAAGCGTTGCACATTTAAAGGGCCAGGCAAGCATGGCTTGGGGATGGTTAGGGCGCATGGAGACAACAGTTGTGCCACCTGAAGCAGCTGAATGTTGTTTTATGTGAAACAAAATCATCCTTAGCACCACAACGTCCAAATGTAAAAGACCCTTTGCTGCTGTCCAAACTTTTGCCCTGATTTTGCAAATCTGTGGCGGAAATGCCAGGAGGGGCAAGTTCCACCTGTGATGATCTGTTCAAACCCCACCTTGGTGACTCCGAGTCCCTTTTTATTTATTTATTTTTTAAAATGCACTGTATCTCCCAGGGCTCCCTGCCCTTGGAAGAGCTGCTGAGCATCGTGAAGAAGAGGGCAGAGAGCAAGGGAAACTAAAGAAGGGGTTGTGGTTGGAGGATGTGATGATGTCACCGGGTTCAGCGGGAACACGGGGCTTTTAAAAAGCCGAAAGAAACATCCTGACAGCCACTTGTCACATCCCCACCAAGGAGTCCAACACACAGGGCCAAGTTTGCTTCATCCAAGAGGAGAAAAAAAAAAAAAAGGCTCCATCCCACCACAGAATATGCACTGGCAAAAATGTAAGTGAGCTCTGGTTTGCTTTTCCTAACTCTGGCAGCAGCTGAAGGTTGTGAGGAATAAGTCAGCAGAGAACAGCAGGGGAGATAATGCTCATGAATGGCTCAAGAGGGGCAGAGGCTAAGGCATGATGCTCATTTTCCAGCAGGGATATGAGCTCAGGGCTGCTTTGTTGGCTTTCATCACTATGAATCAAGTGGAAGACTATGATTCATAAAAACAATAACAGGATGCAGGTATTATATCAAAGGTTACGGTGGTTACATACCAGAAAATTTTCCTTTTTAAAAGTGAAACCTGTGAGAAATCTTATTTCTCTGCCTTTTTTGATATGTACTTTTTTCAGCTAATAAAAAAGATAAGGAACAAAGGAGTTGATGACAATACAGTTATGACTTTACAGGAAACCAGTTTTCTTGTTTTCAAGATAATTTCACTCCTCTGGGCCCACCTTTGCCTGAATGGTTTACTGATCGTTCTCCAGGTAGGTGTTTGCTTCCTGCAAGGTTTTCATTCTCTGGATGGATCAGCAGGTGATGCTCATTTTAGCAACTGTGCTGCCACCCTTTGCCTTTCACCCTGCTGGAGTGGTGCAACACACCTGAAAGGAAAAATTAATTCCTTCAACACCTCCCAGAGACTTATCTGACATTGAATTAATATTATACATCTTTGTATCACAGCTTGTAGGTTGTTCTACTACATATAGCAAACCAACCCTGTGCCTTTCTGAGCTTTTAAATCTGTTTTCCTCCGTTTTTTCCTGCTTCATTTTCAGCTGAACACTTTGGAGGCTCGGATGTGTATTTGGGGAGTTTTATTGTAGATTGTTACGTCCTGCAGCAAGAAGCTCTGGCTGCTCATTCAGTCCTGTTTCAATTTGTCTGACAAGGGCTGGGCAGCAAAGGGAAGCACCATGGCAACACAGCTTTCCCCCTTTCCCTTGAGCAGCTTTCAGGATCAGTAGGTAGATGTGGAAAACACTGCAAGATGATTGCAATCAAATCCCGAATCTAATCTTCCATCTCAGAAGCCCGTGAATGATTTGTTTGGGTTTTGGTTTGGTTTTTATTTTCTGCAGTGACAAAGCAATGCTAAAAACCTGATGGTTTGGGTAGGAGGAAGTTGGGAACTGAATTGGGGTTTGTCCTTTGCTTTTTTTCGTGGACACTTGCAGGGATTATAAATCTGCATGAAAAGAGATTAAATTGCGTCAGTTATTCCTGCTGATAATTTCTAGACAAGACAACCCCTGGCCAACATCCCCTGAGCCTGTTGATCTTTGAATCTCCCTCCTCTTGTGGCAATGTCAGAGTTCCTTTCTCCAGCACTGGAAATCTTATTAGTGCTGCTCCTTTTCCATACCATAGCAGTAATTATTTATGTGCATTGGCTCTGAAGGCAGATGGGAAGGGTGTCCTGGGGACCCCCTGTGTGACCACCCAGGTCAGTGCAGGAATTCAGGTGCCAGATCCCAAAGGTTTCAGTGGAAGTTGGGGCTCCTCAGGATCTCTGTGAGTCCCCGTTTGGTGCCACCTCTATTTCCTGTGAGTGTGGCCAGCTGTGACCTCAGGTTTCCTGCACCACCTGGCTCAAGCCACCTGTGACCACACGGATGCTCCTGCACCCACGTGGGGCCCGTGGCCTTGCTCTGAAACATGAATTCATGCAGAGGTGACCGGGGAACCTGATGTGTGATTCTGGGAGCATAAAAGCCCTGCTCTGCTCCCTGCCTAGGAAACAGGAGCTTTCCTCTGCCCTGCAGGGAGTTTCACTGGATTTAAGTTAAAGTTGGTCTTGCCAGCAGCTGTTTTGCTGTGCACACCTGCGGGTCTGAGCTGCCGGGTAAATGCCACCAGGGCTGGCACCCAGGGATGGGTGTCAGGCTTGGGCACTTCTCACCCTGCAGGGAAATCCCTTCCCCGTGGGCTGAGGTGCTGCGCCATGGAGTAACAGGCTGGGAGAGCTGGGGGGCTCAGCCTGGAGAAGCTCCAGGGAGACCTTAGGGCCTCTTCCAGGGCTTAAACAGGCTTCAAGAGAGCTGGAGAGGGATTTGGGACAAGGGATGGAGGGACAGGACACAGGGAATGGCTTCCCACTGCCAGAGGGCAGAGATAGATGGGATATTGGGAAGGAATTCTTCCCTGTGAGGGTGATGATGCCCTGGCACAGGGTGCCCAGAGAAGCTGTGGCTGCCCCATCCCTGGGAGTGTCCAAGCCAGGTTGGATGAGACTTGGAGTAATCTGGTCTAGCAGAAGGTGTCCCTGCCCATGGCAGGGGGTGGAATGGGATGGGCTTTAAGGCTTTAATGTCCCTCCCAACCCAAAGGACTCCATGATTCTCTGGAAACAGGAGGTTTCTAAAGGAATGGTGTCATTTCCATGTATATTCTCCAGCTATAAAAAATACCCCAAGAGCAGCAAAAACACCAAAGATCAAAAACCTTCCAAGCTGAAACTCTGAGATTAACTCACATGGTGCTGATAACACCAAGGTTTTGGGTTCAATCCCTGTATGGGCCATGTAATTAAGAGTTGGATGCTCCTTGTGGGTCCCTCCCAACTCAGACTATTCTGTGACTCCGTGAAAACCCAAGAGTGACATGAGAATTCCCTCGAGCAGGTCTGACCTCACCTGAGGGCGCTTCTCAGGGCACCTCTGAAGGGTGAATTCCTGCCCCTCCAGGGCACCTTTCTGCAGGAAGAGAGGGAAAGCTGCGACACTTTGCCCTCAGCTGCCAGGCCCAGAGGCTCTTTTCCCCAGGGAGCCTGGGCTGGCCGGCCCTGCAGGCTGGGAATGTTCCCCTGGCTCACGGCACAGCGAATTTCTCTGCAGGAGTGGGGCCCAGGGCTTCCGCTCAGCAAAACCCCAGAGGGTGGCTCAGCCCGAAAGCCTCCCCTCCCACGGCAGAGGAGAAGTGACTGGTCGGGGCTCCCCAGCTTTTGGCAGGATTCTGCTGAATGGAAGCAGGCCCAGCAGCCCTTCAGGGATGGGAAACTCATGGGCAGCACCAGCTCTTTCCTCGGAATGTGTCTTCATCGTTACCCCATGCTGAGCTTGGAAAACAACCCGAACATACCTTGCATGCAAATACTTTCTGCTCTGAAAAATATGGGAGCAGGTTGAAATTCTGCCAGAATTTCATATTTAGGTGTTGGTGCCTGTGTCCAAGTGCTTTGGATGCCCAACTCCTGTTGCAGTCACTGGCAGGGATTCAGCTGCTCCACAGCCCAGATTCCCTCACCACTGTGATGTGAATTCACACCTCGGAAAATCTCTTCCCGAATGCTTTTCAAGTGAATAAAGCCTTTCCTGGCCACAACAGATGTGGGGCTGTACAGAGGCTCCCTGAAAGTATCAGCTAATGAGACTGAGAGGTGAAACTGCAACACGCTGCACCTTGTGAGTGATAATTTTGGTAAAACCCCACCAGGAAAGATGGATAGGCTGAAAGCTGAGCCCATCCATGCTTTGCAGAGCAGGTGTCAAACTCTACGAATGACCACATCAGCAATTAAATGGAAGGCTTGCATTACTAAAATGGAAAGAGCATTATGGGCTGGGAGGAATCAGGACGTGAGGGTGAGACTCAGGGTAGAGACACTTTCTGTCTCTCTCAGCTTCCCCTTTGCACCAGGGGTTCTCTTATTCTGAAACAGATAATTTTTGGTAGCCCTCAGCACCAATGCATCCAACTCTCATTTGCCCCTTGGAAGCTCTGTTTTTTAAATTAGAGTAATCAAAGCAGCAGGGATTCGCCAGCATTTCACATCTCCCCTGGATTGTTGTTTCTATCCAAGAGGAAAAATCCGAAGTTAAAGCTGTATTTGTTAATCTGAAATCCCTTCCTCATGTGGGAAGAGAACACAGGCTCTGTACAGTGCTCTCCACTCATTTCCATCCTTTTAGGTGTGAAGAAAACCCTTTTCAGAGGACAGTTGTCCAAAGCTTTCCTCAAGAACAGCACAGGGCACATTATGAATTATCTGATTCCTGGGAAATCTTGCAACAACAGGTGAACACCTGAAAATGAAGATATTTGGCATAAATCTGAAACGTACTTCTGTCAGATTAATGTTTCCCTGAATTTTGTAGTTATAATGCAAGGTAGGAGACCTGGTCAAACACTGTTCTGAGTTGTTGGTAAGCAAATGAAACACTGAGTCTGTTGATTTAATTATTCTCAGGACTCTCCTGAGTTCATTTCCTTATGCCGAGCAATGAAACATCCCTCGGCTCTTTTGGCTCCTGCTCTGCGTTGTGTTTGCTGTAAAGCAGATTCTCTGCCCAGACGTTTGGTGGGTGCTTTGCACTGACAAAACCTTTATTGAATTGCCCCCCACGTGGTGCAGTGAACAGGAGAAATGATAATCCACTCCAGTTCCATTTTCCTTGTGTTTTCTGTAACTTCAAGGAGGGTTTGATGCACAAAAATAGCTGCAGGTTTAGCCCTTCCAATGGGCCTTGAGAGGTATCCTTTGGGATGGAAAGGTTATTGATGGATAACCGAGCAAGAAATCACCAAATGGAACACAGACAAATATTTTCTGAGTTGTTTCATGGTTTATTTGGCACTGATGAGTTCGAGCACAGCCTGGCAGGTTATTCACCCTCAGGACCAGCCAGGGAATGTGTCAGTCAGGAGTGTGTCAGTCAATTCAGGCCAGGTACCAGGGGCCTGGTGCTCACCAGCCCCCCGAGCCTGTGGCCACCAACACAACTGATTGAGATGGATCCGGGGAAAAATAACTGGATTTTTGTTCCCAAGGGCTTGAATTGCAGGTGGGTCATGCCAGAGTGTTTCACTTTTAACCCATTGGTTGGATCCATTAAAATATCGGTTAAAATAGGGACCCTCAAGGCTGCAGAGGGATAGGAATGGAGTTGAAATGAAGATTTCTGCTGAGTTACTCTCTGGGATCTTGAGCAGTTAAATGAATTTCAATGCTTTTTTTCACTGCCTGGACTTACCACAAAGCTGAGATAAAGATCATCCTGGTTTTTTCACTCTTTGTAGCATGTTGAGGGAAACTGTGTAATTAGCCAGGAAATAAGGACAGGATCATGACCACAAGGAAATATTTAGTCCCTTGCAATGGGCATTGATGTCCTATTGTAAAAAGGGTTTGATTTGACTCTAAGCATCCAAGTCCATGAAACTAAACCTCTTTCTTCTTTTTATTAGCCAGGGTTCACTGCGTCTGATAAAAAGGTGGCTTGGTCATCAATATCCAAGCCATTAACTCAAGAATTTGTTCATTGAAATCTAAGTTTTTCTTGTTATTCGGAGTAAGTGGTTACTTTTTGGTGTTACTGCAAACAAGAAAGGCTTTTCTATTGTGTTTCTTTTCAATTATTTTTTTACACTGGAGGCGAAAGAAGAAAAGAGAAAAATATTTCCACTGTTAGCACTGATCAATTGATAAGCTTATCACATGTCAGCGTGTGAGCAAAGAAACAGCGAATTTTCTGAAGCAGGGGCCAGTGTGCCACTGGCTGCTGCAGTCATGCAGGCTCTCCAAGATTAGCAGTGTCTTTCAAACTGAAAACTGCCTGCTGGGAAACTGCCCTGCCTTGGCTGGAAGGAGGAAGGTTGAAACCGAGCTGCACTTCGTGCGTGTGTGAAGGGCAGTGGTGCTGAGGTGAAGTTTAGTGATCTGAAACTCGCCACGCTTCAATACCTGCGACCTTCCAGCAGCTGTTTTGCCACTCTCTTCCCTCCAGTTTCAGCCATGGTTAAGTCAAAATGTAGGGGAAGAGACGTTTTTAATTTTTGGTGATGTCTTGACGTGCTTTCTCTGCCTGGCCTTTTACTCAGACCAGCGTTTCACAGATATCATTGAGAAGCAGGTGTCTGGATCTGCATAAACCTGATGGCAGGTCCCACGTGGAAATGGGATATTGCTGATTGCTGCATTTAGAGGCTGCAGACACCTCTCAGGTTCTCCGAAGCCCAAACAACTGAAGGCCAGGGTTTATAGGTGTAACACCCGATATATTCAGCAGATAATCACAGAATGGTTTGGGTTGGAAAAATTTCACTTAGTTCCAACCCCCTGCCGTGGACATGGTCACGTTCCACCAGGCCATTTTTTTTGCTCACCTTGGGCAAGGGCTCTTGTAAAGCCCGTTCCTGAATTTTTTGCCAGCCCACGGGCTGGGGTTGGAGCTGCCCCCCAAAAGCAAACAGCAGGATCCCCACTGGCTGTGCCAGCACAACCTGGGCTCGTACTCAGCAGGAAGAATTATATTTACATGCTGTGGTCAGCATAGGGATAACCAGCGTAGAGAGATGAGACGTGTTAACAGCATTAACAGAGCTGTTAAATAATCGTCATCCAGAGCCCATGGACTTTGGAAGCCTGGAACATTCCCTGTGCAGCCTGGACAATTCCAGGCTGAGGAGTTGCAGGGTAGTCTGGGATCCACCATCATTATGGGCTTCCTGCTGTGGTCACTTGGCTTTTGGTGCCTTTCCAGCAGCTCCAGCGTGAAGCAGCCCCTTGGAAAAGTTGCTCACAAGTTTTCAAAGCTTGTGCTGGGCTTTTTGTGGACATTCAGCAAATCCATCAGGAGATCACGTGGATGGAAGGAGCCTGAGGCTGAGCACACATGGAGGCCTGGGGAGGCAGCAATGAGCCAGAATAGAGTGTGGAAACCATTGCAAAGCTGCCCACTGGTTGGATTTGGATTCTTTTTCTTCTTTCTTGACTTGTGATGCTCCAAACAGCTCCAGCTTCACAGAGCAGGTGCCAACCAAGATCCAGTGCCTACTGAGGGACAGGTCTGGCCCTGGACTTGCAGGAGACCATTGCACTGGAGCACATTGCTGCTGCTCCTTTTATTTGAATGGAATTTGGGTTCTCATGGCTTAAGAGAAAATAGAATTGAACCCTGGCCCAAGGAAGGCATCATAATTTATTAATTTATTATTGGAGATGACTAAATCCAGGTGCTTCCTTTACAAGGATATTTTAATTGTCATTATATCTCAAAATGCTGTTATTTGTAAATGATCGTGGGTTTTTTTGCTCGATGAGGAATTGCACACTGAAGCCCCAAGACATTTTGCTGTGGTCTGTCTGTGATGCTCAGACCCCACACACCCCTGAGCAGTGGAAAAGCAGCTGTGTTCACATTATTTTTATTTCTGGAGGTCAGCTTGGGGGAACCGAAATATGATCTACAGACTTTGGTTTTTAAAAATTTTTTTTTCTTTTTATTTTTTTTTTTTGTTACTCTGCTTACACCGGAAACTCTGAATAGGTATATTTGTCAGCTTTTACAGTAAATTTCTTCTTTCCCATCCCCCAAACCTGGAGCCAGAAACCACCATCCTTCCCCACCCTAATTCTGCAAGGAGGCCCTGTGATGAGTTGGGGATGAGACACTCCCCAAGAGGTTCAGTTCTGCCTCTCAAGCAGCTGTGGCAGAGCTCAGATTTGTGGAGTTGATGTTCTCATGCAGCATCAAGAACAGCAGCACTCTCTCTTATCTGCACTCAAATAAATTAGCACCAATTAAATTTAAAAAGCAAAACATGAACTGTATTAAAAACCCCTGTGGATGCTTGTATGGAGAGTTAAAGTGACTTTTATTCTCTTTAAAAACTTCATTTCCAAAGCCACAGGATTCACGGGAATGCGAGAAAACCTAATTTAAAGTGCCACAGATGTCCACAGAAAGCAAAGGTAGATCAGATAAAGGCTGAAAAGTCAGTTTTGTTTCAACTACTATTTTAAAGTAAAGTATTTCTTGAATGTGCATAAGAAAGGCAAGAGTTCAGTGCATAAATGTGGTTCTGTTTGGTACTAAAAGGATTTACAACGGCCAGTAAAGATTTCATAATTAACTTGTAATGAGTCAGGAATTGTTAATGGAAGAGCCAAGGTGAAGGAAAAAAAGCCACGGTTTTTTCAATAAATTAGAGCAGAAATGTTTGTTCTGTTAAATAGTTTTTGAGGTTCATTCGCAATCTCTGTATTTAGACTCAGTTTTACCCCTCCCAGGAAGGTGCAACAGAAACACCTCAGTGTGCACAAAATTAAATGTAGCTGGGAGAGATGATCCGGGCTGAAATGATTCCTCTTGTTCCGTGAAGCACTGAATGTAATCCTAAAAAAATGCTCCTGGGGTGGGATAATATTTTAAAATGAAGATTTGAGCAGGATACCCACCCATGCTTCACAAAACCAAGGGCCAGTTGCAATCTTTAAAAAGGGAAAACTTATCAATTGGAATATTTGCACATCAAAGTGCAGTAAAACGGGGCAAGCAGCCACTGCTGCTATCGGTGGCTTTACAAATACCAGGCCTCCCCGAGCTTTGATATCCCATGGTTTCCTTCTGCTATCGATTCCCTCCAAACACTGCTTGTAAAATATGAGTTGTTAATATTGGCTTTGGAAGAAACGTGCTTCCTCTGCCTTCACTCGTCACTCGGGTTTGTGGGAGGCCTTTGCAGCTGGCTGCAAATTTTATTCTTCAAATGGCAGCAGGGTTTTTGGGTCTCGGTTGGGAAGTTTATGGGCGTAAGGTCTGAGATGGGTTGTCACCGGTTTACGGTGTGAGCAAAAATCTCTTTGGAACAGAAGCACAGCTCTGGTCGGCACTTCAGCTCCTGCTTGTTCTCAGAACGAGGTATTCAAGTCCAGCTAGTGGTGGTTAGACAGTTTTCCAAATGAGGATCTTTATTTGGGTTGCATTGTGCCTAAACACTGAGTACAATGTATTTCTTTTAAATACCTAATCTCTACTTTTTTGTATGTCTCTTCCTGGCCATTCTGTTATGTCACCTGTTGGGTTTATCTGCTCTGATTTGCACTTTGGGGGTGTGTAAAGTGGCACTGAGGAACACAGAGCAGATGCACAGGAGTGAGGAAAGGAGGAACAAAATAAAACAAACGTGCTCCATCCACGTTTGCTGGCACAGCCACCCAGCTGCCGTGGGGATTTGGGCTTTCTGACAGGAAAATAAATGTCACCTACTTTTGGTTTTAATTTTTTTTTTTCCCCCCACAGCTTCTGCTCCAGACCAGCAGCCGCAGCCTCGCCCCTACCAAGGTGTCCGTGTCAAGGAGCCAGTGAAGGAGCTGCTGAAAAGGAAAAGGGGGAATGTCCACAGTGCCAGTGCAACTGCAGCTACAGCGGTGAGAAAAAACAAACACAGGAGGAGAGTTCACCCTCCAGAGCTCAGAGATTGCCCAGCCCCAGCAGCGCTTTGGCCATGAAAGAAATCTTTGCATCTCTGAAGGGTTTTGAAGGCCCTGCAGCCCCTCGTCACCTGGCAATGCCATTAATCTCTGTAGGTGGAGTGGCCTTGGTGTGCTGAGCACCTTCAGTCACCGTGGACTTCATGGAAGGGGAAAAGGGGCTTGCACTTGGCAGGATTTAATTCCTAGGGAGAGAAGGTAGCTCGGAAATGAGGCAGCTTGTTCAGGAGTACAAAAAGTGATGAACCAGAGCCATCCTTGGCTATTTGCTGCTTAGTTTCATCCTGTATTTCCCTCCCAGGAGGCAGCACTTGACTGGCTCCTCTCTGACGAGGAATTCCCTCAGCAACACGAGGTTTAAACACAGTTTAAGGTCCCCTGGGGCTGAGGGGACGTGTGGCCTTTGGCCATGGCCAGGGCTGGCTTGTGTGTCCTGGCTGCCAGGCTCGGTCCTTCTGGCTCTCGTGTAGGGTGGGGAAATTCAGACACTGACCTTGAAGTTGGTAATCTGAAAATGCCTGATGAGCTTTGTCCCTCAGTGCTTCTCTAAGGGATTGAATTTAATGCTGATGGCGTTAATGACTGATCTTTTTTCTTCTCTCTTCCAGGTTGTGTTGCCTCATCAGCCACTCCCTTCCTATTCCCCAATGGGTAACGTATCCCTGATTTTCCACGACTCTCTGCAGGGAAGGCTGTGCTGGGCTGGGCTCTAACCCCCTCCTGTTTTCCAGGCCAGCCTTGCCTTGACGTGGACGCTGCTGCCCCTGCACTGCCTGTCCCAGACGAAGGAGCTCTGGCTTCTGGCTGGATGTCCCAGCCCTCTCCCACCTCCCTGCAGCCCCTGGCTCAGTGGAGCCCCTACCCTGACTACGTGGCCCACGAAGCAGCCAGCTGTCCCTACTCAGCAGACATGTATGTCCAGCCCATGTGCCCCAGCTACACCCTGGTGGGGCCCTCATCTGTCCTCACTTACACCTCTCAGCCTCTCATCACCAATTTTGCAGTAAGTCAAAAACACCAAGCTGTAAATGATGTTCATTCCCCGCCTTCTAGCAAGAGCCATTGATGGGTGCACTTAGCCTAATTTATTGAATTACTGTGAGGTTGTGTGTCTGTGTATCCATGCCATGGTCTGGACAGTAACGTGGTTTGAGCAGGGCAAAAAGTTGTGGTTGCCCTGGAATCGAGGGAAATTCACAGCCTTTTCCCAGCTCTCTACACTCCTCCAGACTGAGCAGGGATCCTTCGCTATTTATTTCCAAGCTTAAAAAAGAAAACAAACGGAATTCCAGGGGACACATCAACCAGGTGAAGTTCAGGAAGGATAACTTGGCAATAAATTTCTCAAAAGTTGCTATTTAATGATGGAAGAGAGAGGTCAAAACACGCAAAAATAGCAGAATATTTGGTTTCAGGCCAGACAAATTCTGTTGATTCGGTCCGCTTTAGAGGAGAAGGGCAGAGAGTTCTGTTTCAATGGAACTCAGCTGATTTTCCTTTTCCTGTTTCAGTTTGGCTGCTCAGGCAGACCCAGAAAAAAACCCAAAGGCCATGTCTGTGTCCTCTGGCCTTCACTGCTGAGGAAGGGCCATGGTTTGGGATTTTGGCTCTCCCTGGGCTGTTCCAGAGGCCACAAGGAGCTGCCTTCAGCCTTGGTGGCAGCAAAGCTGTGACTGTCAGGGGGGCAGCTTCCAGCACAGGGTGTAGCAGCCTCACAGGGAGGGTGGGAATGGGAACAGGAACCTGGAGGGAGCGTGGAGCTGAGGGTGAGGATGGGAAGCGTCACACTCCGTGCGATGCTTCACCCAGGGAGGAAGGAGAAGGGATGCTAGAAGTGAGATGAGCATCCCCAGCCTGTGCTGTGCCCTCCCCCTGCCCCACCCGGCCGATTATCTCACTTCGTTGTGTTTCTCTCCCCCCTCCCCAGCCCCGGAGCACCACCCCTGCCGTGGTGCCTCCGCTGGAGGTGACGGAGCCGCAGCCCCCTCTCACGTACTTCCCGTGGGCACAGCCCCTCTCTGCCCTGCCAGCCTCCACCCTGCAGTACCAGCCGGCCTCCTCCTCGCTCCCCGGGCCCCAGTTCGTGCCCGTGCCCATCTCCATCCCCGAGCCAGCCCCCCAGGAGCTGGAGGATGCCCGGCGAGCCATCGGCGCCCTGCCCATCGAGAAGCTGCTCCTGGAAGACGAAGACAATGATACGTACGTTTTAAGCCATGCTCTCTCTGTTGAAGGGCTTTGAGTTGCACACCTGGGGCCTGATCCTCCCCTACTCAGTGCTCCTCCTGGCACCACAGTGAGTTTTGAGTACGGAGGAAATGCAGGCGGGGCGGGGTGGGAGGTTTAGCACATCACGACTTGCGTGTTGTGTGGAAGTTGCTTTGTCTTGGGGCCCAGCACAAGATTTCTCTGCTGTTCCAGCTCCTGCTGCCTCTCCCGGGCAGGCTTTGGATGCTGCGTTCTTGTGCTCAGCACCAGCACGAGGTGACTTTCACCCTCATGGTCTCAAATTGATATCCCAGTGTAGCCATGGCCAGCTGTAGCAATTGCTGAGGGTGCTCTTGCCTCTAAATTTTGGCAACACCTAGTTCAGTAGGGCTGCTTCCGTGTAAATGCCTTGCATTGTGTGTCTTTGACCTGTCCATGGAGGGAATTCTACCAGATCTGGGCCACTAGAAAAGTTTTGGGGGACCTAAATTGACATTTTTCTTTCCGAAGTTGAACTGCTGCTTTGGAAATTAGGAAAAGATAAAGTGTGGCTTTGTTCTGCTGGTGCAGGCAGGTGCAGTAGTCTGAAAATAAAGCCAGTACAGCTGGATTAAATGCCAGTGCAGTCAGATATCCCTATTTACAGAGCAGGTGAAACATTGGAATTCACACAGAGGTGTAACTTGAAGCTCTCACCTTGCCTGCCATGGGAATCCAGGTGTGGAACAGTGGGTTGGAGTCGTGGTCTTTTAGCTGCAGTTTTTGGACTCTGAAATATCCACCTTGGAGGCGTGGGGCTGATTTAGTGGCTGGCTGGTACCACTGCCTGCTCTGCCAGGGGCCAGATCCTGGTCCCACTGAAGACACCGGGAGTTTTGTCTGGGCCGGGATTGCAGTTCGTGGCCCTGTAGCAGGAGCTCACTGAGAAGACGGGGCGTTCCACAACCCGGACTGCAGCCTAACAGGGAATCCATGGCATTACCTTAATTGGGCAATATTTTCGCTTTTCTGTAGCATTTGAGTGTGAAGCTGGTGATGTGCTGAGCCAGGGAACTTTAGGGACCTCTCCTGAGCCTGCATGGAAAGTTTCCCAGGCCCAGAGGTGCACACAATTCCTTTAGAGCTTTCTGATTTCCTTTGCTGGAGAATGAGTAGCTTTACTTTTCCCTCTGATGCCACTGTAAATATTTTTGTTGATGCTCAGGAGTGCCAAGCCACAGGCAAATATATTTCAGGAGTTATATCCCCTTCTATCCCTGTTTATTGTTTTCTTAACAAACAAGAGGCTCTTGGCTGGTGAACACAATTTCTCTGGGTTTTTCTGCTCTCTAAAGCCCAGGATCCTTAGGTGATTTTATTATTTGCAAGACTGTCTGCAAAATAATTTGCTGTGCTTTTTATTACCTGGAGTCCAGTAATCCAGTTGCCACCCAAGCAATATTTCAAGTGACCTTACAGTTTATGCCTGGGTGAGGTTTACAAACTCAGGTTGAAAAGCTTAAAAACATTTGCAACCATGATTTTTTATTGAATATTGACCAATCTGGAAGACACAAGCACCAGATCATGTGAGTGATCCTAAAGTAGAAGGGAAATAGCAGGAGCTCAGGTGCATTGAAATTAGTGGCTTATCTTTGCAGAAAAACCCAGCAAAGAAATTAATTCAAAGGAGCTTAATTCACCACTGCTTACTCCAGTTTTATAAGCACAAAGGCATTCCGTAGGTAAAACTGGGATAATGCAGTTGTGGATCAAGCCTGTGGTTGCTCTGATAGCTTTCCAATTCCTTTCACTCCAATGTATGTAAATTCTGTGTGTGAATATAAAACAAAGATGAACTGTTTCATCATTTCTTTCTGGGTTGTTCTGGTTAGAAGAAAGACAAATTTATTTTTTTTTCCAATAAAGATCTACAGTAACTTTGCTATGCCTAGAGTGTTTTATTTCCTATCCACAAGTGTGACCTGGCATTGGTTTAGCAATCAATCAATCAATCCAATAACATATGTACAGGCTAGAACCACAGATTAGCTGTCAGACATTGTGCTAATTTTGCACATTAAACAGAATGAAAAGGAATTCCATGATCCAGCTCTGGCCTGGAGGCATCTCCTCCTTGCTCCCAGAAGCACTCCTGCAGTTCAGCCTCAATCACTATGATCCTCTGCTGGCACCCCTGGGGATGTGTGGGTGTGCAGCCACAGCTGATGCTGAGCTTGACTGAAAATCAGATTAGCCAGAAAATTGTGATTCTACTTCCTGAAAGTTGTGTTTCTACTTCCTGAAATTGCAAGGGGTGGCTCTGGGCTACAAAATTACCCGAGGAGAGAAGTGACTGCCCACCACCTTCTGGCTGAAAAGCTTCAAATGCTGCTGCCTGCAGCAGGGTGAAGCCAGGGGCTGCTGTGACTGTGTGTAGGGGGCTCTCCTCCTGTGCAAGGGGAATGGAATTCTCCCAGTGCCCTGGCAAGTAGGATCTGGGGGAATGGAATTGGCTCCAGCCGGAGCCAGGCAACCAAAGTGAAGCAGAGAAGTGTTTTCCCCATCACTGAGGGCCACCAGCAACTCCCGTGGGCTGTGACACCTGTTTTCATGGGAAAAATATAAGGACTGGGTCCCTCTCACCAGGAGTTTTGATAAAGTTTAGGGTTTAAAAGGTTGATTACAAATGTACCAGTTAGGGGTTGGTCGTTACCCTGAGTGGTGAGGTCATTTCACCAACACACACAGGGCTGTATTACCCCAGAAAGTGATATACACGTGCAATTCCCAAAACTGGGAATTGTGGAGGACTTTGATACCTCCCAGTGGCGAATCTCAGCTGAAAGAAGGTGCTGGAGTGGGAAGGAGGCAGCATGGCAAAGCTCAGGAGTGCTGAGGGCTCTTGGACACTGCAGCTGTTTGAGGTAGGAAGCCCTTCCCGTGGGAATGGGAGCTTTTGGGGCTTATTGCGTGGATTTGTGGGACACAGGGTATAAAACCCCCAAAGTGGCAATGCTGCCCTGTGAAACTGTTTGCTCCCAGGGTGGTCCAGGGCCCAGCAGTGATCAGTGTCTTTATTTCTTAGAATTCTGCATATTTATGCAGCTAAAGGTATGAGGGCCCACACTCTGGCAGCTGCAGAGCGCATGAAACTGCTGAGGAGACTGGATGCCAAGGAACACAGAGGAAAGGTAACATGGGCCACTTCCTCCTGCAGGCAGCAGGGTTTGGGATGGGCACAGGCTTGGCATGATTGATACCAACTGCTACCCTCAAAAATCCACCTCTCCCTCTCTGCTCCTGCAAGGAAGGCTTGGCACGGATCCTCCTTGCTTGGGTGCAGGATCATAAAATTAGGTGGCATGAGAAAGGGCCTATTCTTTCTTCAGCCCGTGATTCATGGAGTGATGTAAGAAAACATTGGTCCAGCGAAATATGTGTGTGTTGGCATCAGTCTCTGAGGCTGACGGTTTTATGACCAACTGACTTGTTCCAGGAGGGCTGCACCTGATGCAATCAGCGTTTCAAAAACGCTGCATTTGGGCTGTCACCCAAATGAGGGCTGAAGAACGCTAGAGGGAGTTCAGCAAGAGCTGGGAAACGTCCCCCTCTGGTGATGCCATGGGTGCCGTGTGGGGTTCAAATCCATCCTGCGAGCTGTGTTCGCTCTGGGCACCGCAACCCTCGGGATTTTAGAGAGCGTTCAGCCAGGCTGCCTTTGCCCATTCCTTGTTTTGTGTCAGGAGCTGCTGTCAGACTCTAACACCCATCTGCTGTTTCAGACTCCTCTGCTGGTGGCTGTGACTGCCCGGCAGCCAGCCATTGTCCATGACCTGATCCAGGCAGGAGCAGATGTCAATGCTGTGGACAACAAAGGGCAGTCAGCTTTACACCTCGCTGCAACCTATGGCTATGCCCAAGTCCTCCAGGTAGGGGAAGTTTTATGGTTTTAATTGCTGGCAATATAAACCCACAATAAAGTGTTGATATTGGTGGCCTTAAATAACTGTCTCACAGGGCAAGATGTCAGTCAGGCTGACCAAAGACTCCGTGTGTTAGGAATTGTCTTCCCAGGGTGGTTTTATTCCTGTTTTGGGACTATTCCTGCAGCTGACTTCAGCCTTCTGTTGCAGAGGAAAGTTCTTTATTGTATCTGTGGGGCAAATAAATGATTTCTGCAGATCGTGGCTCTAAATCTGCTGACGGCAGCCCCCAGTGTGGTGCAGCTTTGGAGGGGATTCCTCAGAGGTGAATTGTGAGGAGAGGGAGCACTAAACCCAGTGTGAAACCCCCTCTTTGAGGTCACTGTCATCCAAACAGGAGTAAAAATTGTGCCCAGCCTCCAGCCAGCTGAGGAGAGATGAGATGTGACCCTGCAGACAGGGACAGCACAGGCACAGCCTTCGAAATGAGGCACATCTTTCAGATTTTCATTCAAAACATGATTTATATGACCAGAACTTTGCTTTCCCTTTGCTCCATGGATCTCTCTGTAGCCAGGGACTACACCCGAGCTGTGTGCCAGCCCTGACCAGCAAATTAGCACATTAAAAAAGGCACTGTGGGAATTTTGGGAAGGGACCACACAGCAGGGATTAACACACGTGCGTCTTAAACGCTCAAACGATTGGCCACAAAATGGAATTAATGAAAAATCCTGCCTTGAGTCATGTCAGGGCCGAGCACAGGCAGCACCAAAGCAGAGTCTGGTGGCTGTGCTGAGTTCCCTGAGGGGTGGGAGCAGGGATGAAGTGCCAGGGGGTTCCTGCCTGCTGGCACCACCTCCAGCATTCGTTAGCTCAGCCTGCACGTGTCCCGGGTTAAACCCTGAGCGGGGAGTTAATGTGTAACACGGCCAGTTCTTTGGAAAACAGGTGTTTCCTTAAGTAGGAAAAAGTGTTTTAATCCAGATGATCCCAACAAAGCCTCGCAGAGTGCCTTGTGGTGGTTTGTATGGCAGGGTTTCTTTGTTTGGTTTTTCTTTTGTGGGTTTGGTTTTTTTTTAACTTGACACAAACAGGGAAAACGGGCACAGACTTGCTCCCCAACGTGGTCAAAGCCATGAAAGGCTTTATGGTTTATTTGTTTATTTTATTGGGGTTTTGTTTCTAATGGATTAACTATCTAATCTCTAATAATCAAGCTCCCCAGAGCTACTTGTCAATATTTGATCTGTATATATTTTATTATTGTTATGGGGAGATAAGTCAAGCCCCAACCGTTCTGGGCGATCTTTCAGCAGGAGGATTCTGTCCTGAGCCTTGTCTGACTTGACACAATTCTGGATGAGTCACTGCAAAAAATTCTCAACCTCTGATGTGAACAACTTGCTTTATTCAATTAAAAGAAAGGAATATATTTTTTGTAATAATATACACAAGGAGCTGCTTAGCTCCACCACATTGAATCTATCACTTTCTTATATTAAAGAGTTTTCAAAATTTAATTCTCTGCTAAATCCAAGCAATGCTCACCTCCAGATCACTATTCCTGCTGTTTCTAGGCTCTGCGTCCTCATTGCTGCCACAAGCTGTGGGTTTAACTTCACACACTGCTGCACACTGCAAGTAAAAAGTAAATAAATCCAGCCTGAGAATTGTCAGTGTTGGCAAACTTTTGGGTAATAAAGTTTGGCTGTACCTGTCAAGGAGGGATTTTCATTTATCCTTGTCAAGAGTAACTCAGAATAAATATGTACTGGTGTTACTGGTGTCTTGCCTAATCCATGGTGAAAGTGAGGAGTCTGGCACTCCTGAGCTGGGGCCAGTGACTAAATTTTACTGTTCTGAAGTGAGAATTTAAAAGGATACTATCCTTAGGTGGGGGTTAGGAAAATAGGGAACATGATCACCTTGAATATCCCTGTTAGGAAACAGATTTACAGCACTGAAATCTAGTGCCACATAAGGGTTTAGCTGCTTAGTTTGTACATAGATGATCATTATCTGATGTTGTTTGATTTTAAATTTTGTTGGTGTTGACGGATTTTGGCTTGGACACTGTTCTGCTGAACTAAAATTCTCCATCTCTCTGCTGCTTCTAGGTTATACTGTCACTGGGCTTCCCTCTGGATTTAGAAATGAAGGATTTTGAAGGTAAAAGTCTTTGCACAGGTATTTGATAGTGGTGTGAAAACCTGTGTTGGCTGTTTCACTGACTGACGCTCGTTGGTTTTTGGGGATGTGCTGAGGGGCCAGAGTGGGCTCAGGAACTGCCTGGGGGAGAGAGAGTCGTGTCTGTGCCCTCAGATGGCACCACATTTGGAAGTGATGATGCTCAGCGGGGATTCAGTGCACAACTGGAAATGACAACATGCTGGAACGCCCCAAAAATTGTCCACACCGCCAGGGAAGAACCCAGAGAAGGGCTTGTGCCTCCACACCACCTGCACAGAGGTGCCCTCTGTGCCAGCCCTGCCTCCCCTCTGCACATCAGCATTTTCCTGGCGCTGTCCTCACCTTCACCCCACACTTGGTTTTCCAGGCCATACCCCTCTCCACTGTGCTGTCCTGGCTCACAACACCCTGCTCCGGGATCAGGGCTGCCAGGCACTGACAGAGGAGCAGCACAAGGACCTTCAGCACCAGAGCAGGGAGCTGGAATCCTGCATCCACCTCCTGGTGCAGACCGGAGCCTCCATCTACAGCCGGGTGAGGATCGGCTCGGTTATCTCTGTGTTCGGATGGGAATTCTCCCCGTTTTTGTGCTCAAAACATGGAATTGGGGAAGGAATGGGCTGCTGGTACAGGAACCAAGCCTGTTCCCCTTTCAAGGGACTGGTTGCAGAGCCAGGTGCTGCCTTTTGGAGTTCCACTCCAAACACTGAACTCTCAGAAGGTCACTGAAGGGAAGGGGAAGTTCCACATCAGCTGCAGAGCTGGCCTGGGCTTCCTCTGATGGATTTACAGAATATCTCCAGGTTGTTCTGCACAGCATTTCTTATTTCCTTTGGTTTTGTTCTATTTTCTTCTGTTTTTAAATAGGACGTGAAAAGCAACAAGACAGTTCTTCATTACACAGTCCAGGACGGGAACATCTCCCTGCTCCGGTACTTCTTGGAGCTGAACGCTTTCAAGTCCAAGGATTTTGTCAACAACAAGGTAATTGTTGTCAACAACAAGGGGTTTTTTTCCAGAGGGAAAGAGCAACAGTCGTGAATCTGACCTTCTTTTCAACCCCAAACTGCATTTTCCAGTAAACAGACAATTCACCAGGAAAGCAGCACCTGGCTTGAACTCTGAGCTGCGTCGGGAAAAACAGGGCCCTCTCCCGGCAGGCAGGAGCTGACAGAATGAGAGGGAGATAACCAGGGAAGAGGAAGGATGTGGGAAGTGGCTGCTTGAGGAGGTACATGAACTTTAGAGCGTTGGGCTGGAGATTGAGAAAACGGCCCTGCAGTGCTGCAATGGTTTGACAGCAGCAAAATACTGAGAGGTGGCAGTTTAGGGCAGCCAGGTGTCAACTCACCTCTCCTGTCAAAGGTGCCATCACAGGAGGGACAAAGCTCCTGTTTCTGTCAAAGGACATGGTGATTTTTTCTGCCTTCAATGTTATTGGCAAGCCTTCTGGCTCTGTTTGTGCCTGGGCCCAAGCTGGTTTTTGTGGCAGCTGCCAGCAGGTTTCAACCTGGGGAATCAAAACATCCACAGGGTGCACCCAGCCCTCCCAGCTGCCAGGAGCAATAACAGCAGGCAGATGTGCCACAGGGAGTGACCCGGGGGCTGCCACTGCCAGGCAGCTGAAAGTTTAAGTTTTCCTTCAGTTTAAAGAGGGGAAAGCAGAGGCAGGATCCTCGTGGAGCCGCTGGGAGCCTGGGCACTGTGACAAGAAGAGCACCCCTGAGGGCTCACACCCTGCTCTGGGCACTCCGTACAACCCTGAGTGCTGGGCGGGAGTTTTGCTGGCTTTGATTCCTCCGTGCAGGATTTCTGGAGGCCACAGATTGTTTAAAGCAAGCTGGAAACCTCCCCAGTGCTGCCCCACACTTCACCTCGGAGCAGAGGCCACGCAGTGCTGCTATCTCACAGAGGCATCAGCTTCAGCCACCCTCCCAAACAGAACTCCTGACATTCCTGGGTGCCTTGGCTGAGCCATCACTGTCCCATCAGCCAGAGCTTTGGCCCTTGACCAGCTGCCCCCTCTCAGCAGAACTAAGTGGGTGATTCTGGGTGCTTCCATCCCTCTGTCCTCCTCCTTTGGGGTAGGGCTCAAGGCAGGGGGTCTCTGGTTTTTATTTCAGCACCTTCAGTCTCTGAGCCTTGCCTGTGCTCCCTTCAGCATCCCCAGGTCTGTGTCCCTCAGGAAGGAACTGAATTTCTCTATCACAACATAACGGGCAGCTTCACTCTTTTTGATCCCTGCAGGTTTCTGTTGGACTGGAGGAAAACATATTTTGGTTTGTGTATATGGGTAATAATGGCCCAGAGTTTGTGTTTTTGTACAGTGAAGGACTTTATGCCTTGTCACTGCATTCTTTCTGTATCTTTAGAGACCCTCCAGGCAGGTGAGAGCTTGTCCATGGGAGTCTGCTCTTGTCTCTTGATCACAATCCTGGGAGAGCTTCCCTGTGATAGGATCACTTGGAGTCTTCAGTCTTGTTGCTGAGCTGTCTGGGACAGCGAGGAATGTGATGGGGAGCTTGTCTGATACCCAGCCTGGCTTTTTAGCTCTTCCAAGTATGAAGAAAACAAGGAAACAGCCACGCTGGAGTCCATATTTTGGCTTCCCTGGCTCACCCACTGCCTTTTTTTGGTTGTCTCATTCCAAATCTACTTCCATGGGGTTTTCACGCTGAAGAAAACGTTGAAGCCTTGGAGGTGTTTTTCACCTGGAGGATTCCCAGAGCCCACAGTTGGTGCTCTGGAGATTGTCTCAAGCCCTGTTAAAGTCAACGTAAGATTTCAAGCTCAGGCACTGCCAGATTGCCTCATTTTCTTAGCCCATGCCTGCATTTGGAAGCTCTCAAGTGCTGCAGCAAACAAATGCAGATGTTTCCATTTTAACAAGAAATCCTGTAAAGAGCTTGTAACTATCCCTTGACTTTCTGGGATAATAAAATTGACAAGGATCTGCTTGTTCAGGGCTTGTAAAACATGCCTTGTCTGGGGAGAGCTGTTGAAATTTTGCGGGTTTATTTTCTGCCTCAGTTATCCCTTATGTCTCAGTGGTTAATGGGACCTGAAAATCCTGTGTCTTCATTTTAGCAGCTGGAATAGCAACACAGGCTGCACTTTGTGCCCAACCACTCCAAGTTCACGACAAACCTGTGATTGTTTCTGAGAGAAAAAACAAGCAGCTGCCTAAATGAGACTCTTGCAGGCTAAAAATACCTCGCCTTGTGCATTTGTTTATTAGGTTTTTCTCATTTGAAGCCGTTACCAGTCATACCTGACTAGACAGGGCACAGATTTCTACACGGTCTGCTGACACCAGAGCTTTTCTGCACCAAACTGCAGCACCCTCCATCCCTGCCCGGCTCCACAGCCAGCTCTGTCCTTCCTCTGCAAATCCCACCTCTGGGAAAGCTGGAGTCAATCCATGCTTAAGGAGGTGCTGGATCCCAGGACTTTGCAACTTCTTGGTGCTTGGAGTTGTTGGAAAAGGGAGCAGTGGGGATGTGTGGAGCAGTCTGGTGTTGTGGAGCTTTGTGTGGTGGGTGACAGCATGAAGTGTTTTGTGTCTGTAATCCAACTTAAAGTTTCCCAGTGGAATATTTCCATGGATAAACACGCATGTTACATCCTTCTCTCTTTCCAGTAACTCCGCAGGTCTGTGTTTCCATGAGGGCATGACCTGGTGGGGGATTGCAGGGTGATTTGGAATGTTGCTGGTCTAGAACCATTTATTAGCTATACCCAAAGCATCAAACCCCCACAATCTGTAGAGTTCTAGCAGAGAGAAAAATCTAAATCCACAAATCTCCTTCCTGGGAGAAACAGAGCAGAGATCCTCCCTCACCTCCTGAAAACAAATCACACGGAGATTCTTCTCTCATTTCACGAGTCTCCCTTCCTAGGACAATTCTGGGTAGATGGCACAGCTCCACCAGGAGGTTTATCTGGGGTTTTTAATTCCTTTTCCTCCTTCTCCCCCTGCATTAGGCCCATGGCAACACAGCCCTGCACATGGCAGCTGCACTGCCTCGTGACAAGAACCAGAAGGAAATAGTCCAGCTGCTCCTGGACCACGGGGCAGACCCCAGCATCCGAAATTTGGACAACGACCAGCCAATCCACATGGCCCCTCCTGGAAAAGCTGGGGATCAGGTATGGGATCTCCAGTGCTGCTGCTTCCTGGCACACCTGCACGCTCAGGGGGTGGTTGGGATTCATGCCTGCGGGTGTGCAAAGATTCCTGGTGTGTCTGGATGTGTTTATTGCGCATGTACATGTAAATAATTGTGTCTGCGAGTGGTTTGGGTGGTTCAGATGGTACTTTCTGAACCTCCATGTTTTTTGGCAGGTCAGGCATTTGCTGAAGAAAGGGAAAGTCACACCTGCATTCATTTCCTGCCGCCAAAATGCCAGATCCTGAGTTAACTGCAATTTATGGAATGGCTTCCACTCCAGCTTTCTGCCTCCTGTAAAAACTGTGAGGATGGTTCACCTGCACACCTCTGCTCCCTCAGGCTTAAACCAGGCTGGGATGAGAGTGTTCCTCAACCTGTGGCCATGAGCAGCGTGTCAGACATCAGAGGATGAGCATTCAGATGGCTGAAAACTTAATTTTGTTAACAATGAATGCTAATAAACCTCAAGCATTGCTTGGAAGCAAGGAGGTGAGCAAACAAATGGCTGTGAGATAAATAAGCAATTATTCAAAATAAGTGTGAATACAGCCACTGCAGCTGTAGCAACCAAACCCATGGAGGTGACAAAGCACAAGGTGGGAGTTTGGCTATAAAAGGTTGAGGAATGCTGGTCTGAAACACCCCCAAACTGTGCCTCTGGTTGGGTCCTGTACAGAGTTAGAGGTTGAAGTGCTGGAGCCTTTGTGATGTGCAGGAACCACTGATCCTGCTACCCTGGGAATGCAGGAACCTCGAGGGAGGGAAAAGACTGGATGGAAGAGCTCCAGTCAGCCTGAGGAGTCATCCCTGCCTGAATTTCACCTGAGTGAATGAACATCCAGACCCAAGAGCCCCACAGGAGGGTTCCTGCAAGCTGGAATTCCCGATTCTCAGCACTCTGGGAGGACCCCGAAGCAGCTCTCCATGGCCAGTCTGTCACCACGCCCCAAGAGAAGAACCAGATGCCCGAGGGAACAAGTACATGGGGCAGGTCTGTGTGGCTCCTGAGGGCTTCCCAGGGAAGGGACACATCTCATCCCATCCAGGTCTCCAGTCCTGATGGCACAGAATAGCTCTGGAAGCACCTCATGTGGGGAGCTGAACCCTCACCTGCGGAGGAGACAGAGAATTCCTTTGTGTCTCCAGCAGCTTTTGGGCACGGACAGGGCAAAAAAACCTCAGTGGATCTGTGCACAGCAGGGTCAGGGTGCGAGGGGTAAGTGCTCTCCTGTTCCCATTCTCATCTGAGAGGGGCTTAATAGATCCTTTTTAGTGTTTCTGTGAAATGATGTGTGAATTGCTGCGCAATCCCCTGCCAGCAGTGCCTCTGCCAGCTCAGTGGACTGAAGGCAGAACCTGAAGGAAGGCAGAGGCTGTGCCACCCTCAGGACTCTGAATTGCAGCCTGCTGGTTTCTCGGTGCTGCACGGGTCCTGTTCTCCAGCAGGACGAGCAGAGGAAGGGCAGAGCTCTTAAATCACTGCAGCAACTTCCTTGAGCACCGGCTGGCTGACTCAGGGCCGTGGGAGTTCCTGAAGCACTTGTCAGTCTCGCAGCCCTGGAGTGTTTAAACAACTGGCTCCAACAAAAGCTCTTAAGAAACGCAGAGAGCTCGATTTTCCAGCCCTCCTCGCTGCTGTTTTACCCTTGCCTCTCACTACATCGTATCTACAAACCTGCCAACATCCGCTGACAAAAAAGCAGACGTGGATTTGCATGTGTTTGCATAAATTTCCATGGATCTGGGCACAGGCCAGCTAAAGCATGTGCTTTCTGACTCTGGAGGGTGTTATAACAAGCCCTGAATTGAGTGGTGACTGTGTCAGTGAGTTTGGGCTGTGTGTCGAGAGAAAATGATCGATAAAATACCCATTTCTTGAACTTGTAAGCAACAGAACTGTCAAACTGTGACCAGCACGTGGCACGTGATGCACCAGGGAAAACGTAAAAAAGCTTTTTGCCATCTAGAAATGTCTGTGGGATGGCTGAAGTCCTTTTGCAGCAAAGGAAACAAATACACAAGTTTTTTCCAAGAGTGGCTTTTTTCTTTATTATCATCTGCCTGCTGCTGGGTGTTTGGTACAAAGTAATGTGGCTGGGAGTCTGGAATCGTCACCATCTCCAGAATATCAGGGAAAATATCCTTTGGGAAGGAATGTGGCTTCATCAAAGCATCACCCTGGCAGCTGGTGCTGCTCGGAGCTGATGGATGAGGTTTGCAGCGGGAAGAGCCCGTGACAGACCCAGGATTCCTCCTCTCTGTGGGCACATCTGTGCTCAGCTTCCCAAAGCTCAGGCCTGCTCTGAAAGCAGCCACAAGCAACAGGCTGCTCCTGTTGGCTTTGGACTGGAGCCAGCAGACAGTTGGAAGCTGCTGCTTCCCCGTGTGTGTAAAACACCTTTCCCTTTCGTATTCCCAGTTCCTGGCTTGGCTGTGAAGAAAATCACTTTTAAGGCTCAAAGGTGTCCTGATTGCCTTCTCTGCTGGGGGGAATTCCATGGATTTAAGCAGTTCACAGCTAACCTCTCAATTTTTTATTGATGTTTGAGACTAAATGTAACTGCTATAACCTCAGCATTACTGGCAGTGTGTGATATCCCTTTATTTGCACAGTTTATCTCTTCCTACCTGTGGCTTTGGATAAGTTGCTAATAACAAAGGTTTGTTATCACCAAACAAATGCTCTGAAGTGGCACCATAAAAAAGCTGTCAGTCGGTTGGCAAGCAAAACTCTTAGATCAAATACTCTGGTAAAGAACCTGAAAATAAGAACCTTTTACTTTCTCCATAACTGAGGGCTCCTGCTGGAGTTATTCATGGCTTTGTAAGCATGAGATGATCCTTGGGTTTGTGTCAGGACTTCACCTGGCAGGGACTGATGAAATGCCAGCATTTCAGGAGGGCTGTGCCAGCTCTGCTGGAGCCAAGTTCCTTTCCTTTAATTCCTTTTTTATTTTTAGGGGGGATAAAGGAAGGAAATAATACGTTTCTCATAGTTTGAAAACACACAATCAACCTCTGAACGGTTCCTCTGTTGTGTTTTTTCCTTTCTCTCGTCAACAAGATGTGTCAACAGCCAGCAAGATTTTACTTGCCCTGCGTGTGTCCCCTGGAGCTGTTGACAGGGAGCTGGGGAACAGCATCTCAAACGTGCTTCCAGTCTGGCACTGGGGATTGCAAAACCACTGGAGAAGGAGCAGCAGAGAAATAGGGAAAAAGCTGCAATGGATGGAGGACAGTGCTGCTTCTGTGATGGCAGCTGACAGAGCCTGGAGATCTCGGTGTGTAGGAATATTTTGCTGGAAAGATCCTTGTCCCAGGAGAGTTGTTGATAATTTCAGAGCAGGCATAAGGCTCATAGATGTTAAATATCTGCTGTCCTTAGGAACACACCCCCTCAGGACCTCAGCCCTGGGACTGTGGGAGGTCAGTGGTGAGAGCAGTCTCCCTCACAGAGGAGTGGTTTTTTTGCCTGGATCAGGCAGCATCCAAGGAACAGGGTTTAGGATGGGATTTAGGGTGGTTTTAGTGCTCACTGCTGTTGTTAGGTGGTCCTGCCCAAGCAGCAGCCGTGGGATCAGGGGTGGGCACAACCTCCCCACAGGACACCACAGAGCAGTGCTGGGGAGGATCCACGCCACAACACACTGAGAACTGTGCAATCTGCTAAAAACTTGTCAGAATCACAGACCCACCCGACCTGGAGCTCAGAGGTATCCTGCTAGACTCTAACACTTGCCTTCCTTGCTGTGCAGACTGAGGCTGCTGCTGCCCTTGCTGTCAGATATGTTACTGCGGGTGTCCTTAAACCCCTATTTACAATTTCACGGTGCCCTTTTGCTCTGTGAGAGCATCTCCTTGGCTCTGCTAGGCTCAGGCCAACGTTGCCAACTCGTGGGGAGGATGTGGTCACCCCATTTCCTCTAGAAGCCTCAAATATCTTGCCTCAGCCTTATCTTCTGGCTCCTTGGTGTTGGTGATAAGGGGCTTTGACGTGTGGCTCAAGGTGTGCTCGCTCCTGAGGCAGCAGGCAGGAGTAGCTGGCACTGGGCGAGCTCTGGGGCAGTCTGGGGCAGGAGTGCAGCCCTCCAGTGTCCCAAAATAACTCTCAGGGGCTGAAGCACCTGCCAGCAGTCCTAAAATGACACGTGGAAGGGTGTCTCTGCACAGGGGGGATCACACCTTTAACTGCTGCAAAGTTACAGCTTTCTGTGACCTCGCGTGTTTATCACTTGGGCCAACGCTGAGGTTAATCGGGGGAGAAGGGAAGATATGATTTGAAGTTGTCAAAATATTTTGAAGCATGTTTTGGAAAAAAAACCCCCAAACCTGATACCTTTCACAAGGTAAAGGAACTGGAAAGCTTTTCAGTGAAGTGGAGAAGTGTCTGGAGGAGGTGAGCATTCAGCTGGATGGAATTCATCTTTGTCTTCACAGGTTATAGTCAGGTTTTTTTCCCATTTAAGTTGAATTTCATATGAAGAGATGCTTCTTTCTTTCCAGTCTGGGTGCCCAGCTGAGAAAGTGGTGCCTTGGCAGTCTGCCTCACCCAGAGATATTAAGAGGAGGCAAAGCATAGCCTTGGAAAGGTCCGGGTTTATGCAAGAAAAAGGAAATCCTCAGGTATTATAACTTTCCTATTATCTACTTCTAAAAAAAATAAATAAAATCACGTAGCTCCTGTTCAGCTGATTATGCTGAAAGGTGCAGAAAACCTCTTATCAACAGCCCAAACTCAACAAAGGGCTGCCAAACTGCACCAGAGTCCTGCTGAGACTCTGCCTCCACGGGGAAGGTGGTGTTGAGCAGCAGCCAGAGAAGTTTGGCACTGGATTCTTTGCAGATCTCAGGGGCCATGGGCTAAACCTTGGGCTTGTGTGGGAAACAGCGGTTTTCCTTTTCTGCCAGAACCACTGGAGAACATCCCCAGGGCAGCCTGAGCAGAAGCAGAGGGTAAGGAGCTGCAGATCCACCCCAGAGCGTGATTTTCTCTGGGAATAATGTGCTGGATGTTGGACCATGAATGGACTTTTTATCAGCTGGAAAGGGTGAGTGAGGCCTTTCAGGTCGCTGAGTAATTCCTCCTTTTGTAGGTTGCTCAGAGTCTCATCCTCTCCTCTGTGAGAACAGGGTCAGCAGCAGAAGAGAAAAGCACTGACCTTTAGCACATGAGGAATGAACAGATATTTGCACCAAATTATTTATTTGTATCAAAAAGAGCTGGTTTCGTGACATGTGTTTGATAAGGCAGCTTCAGATTTATTTAAAAAACAGCGACAACAACAAAAAACAGGGAAAAAAACCCCCACCAAACCACAACAACAGCAAAACACCCCCGACCATGCAATACGGGGGGATTAATGTAGTGACAGCATCGTGTAAAAAAATGTGTAAGTAGTGAAGAATAAAGTGGACTGTGTTAGGCAGCACAACTTTGCATAGTTCATGGGCAATTTAATATGATTTGGGTACAGTGGATGTGTGAAACCACAGTGCCCATTAGCTGTAGCAGATGTCACAGCTCCTGTCCCTCCTGAAGAAGTCCTCAGAGGTGGCAGGCAGTGGCAGGTAGCCCGCGCAGTCCGTGCTGGGGCAGGGGAAGCACTGAGGGACCCTGCTGTCCACGGGCTGGGAGCCACAGGCTGTGCAGCAGCAGGCAGGGCTGGGGAAGGGGCAGGGGGGGTGGCAGGGCCACTCCTCCACGGGGCAGCTGTAGGGCTTGGTGTCCAGAGCAGAGGCGGGGCTGGGGGCCAGCGGGGTGAGAGGAGAGAGCTGAGGAGGAGAGCAGCTGTAGTTCAGTGGGCTGGACAGGTCAGCTGGGCTGGGCGAGCTGGCAGCCTGGAGTTTGAGAGAGAGAGAGAAAAATAAAAGGGGAAAAAAGGAGATTTCAGGGTGTCATTCAGGGAAATGCAGACAGAAGCCATAATTTCCATGCTGTTGCCGTTCTCAGGGGGTCTGGCTACCCAGGGAGACAGTTTGGCCCTTGGAGATCTAAACCCAAGAGGCAGTTCCTGTGTTAATAGGGAGCTTCCCTGAGCTGGACAGTCACCAGCAGGAACCGGGCTGCTTTTTGCAGAAAATCTACAGCATCTCTAGAAGGGCCATTCCCTCTCCTGCAGCCCCTCCCAGTTTGGCTGGGGTTCTGCTCCCGATGGGAGAGCATCCAGAGCCCACACGAGTGGCCTGCATTGCTGCGCTGTCCCCCAGGCTCCTGAAAGCAGCCAGAGTCCCATTTTGCTGCAGTTCTGCCCCGGGATGTGACTCCCTTCCCCACCTTCCCCCCTTGGGGACACCTGTGGCTGCTCCCCTGGGACACAAAGCTCACCAGGCCCTGGTTAAAGCAGAGCTGGACTGGCTGGAAGGCGTCTGGGGTGTAGTGTGAGGACGGCTGGAAAGCACTGAAGGCTGGCTCTGAGGGGGCATCTGACTGCAGGCAGGAATCTATCAGCTGCTCCAAGTAGCTGGGGCTTTCTTCACAGGAGAGGCAGTTGGAAAACTGCCAGGATGGGCAGCAGTTGGGAACAGAAGGGATGGGCTCTGCTTCCAAAGGTTCTAGGAGAGAAGGGAAAAATCAGACAGCAGCAGGTTGTTCGGTATCTGTCTTCACGGAGGGCAGCTGCTGCCCCAGGCCAGGTTTCAATACTCTCATATGTCCTGAAACCCTGTGAATTTAGACAAAGAAACAGGTCCTTCAAGGCCAAGGTGAGTTTTGTAGGAAAGGAGAAACCAGGAGGGAGATATTCAAAAGCATGTGGATAACTTGGGGAATTTAGCCCGCTCAGCTCCAAAGCTCTTTGCTGGAAATACTGCTGTGTAATGCTGGAAATTCTTCTGGTCCCTGGCATTTTCGACAAGGATCCAGCTGGAAATTCCCTCAGATCCTTGACCCTCTGGCCCTCCTGACCACTGTTTCCAGCCCCAGAAGGTGCCACACTGTGATTTGTGCTTCCCAGCCTGGCAGATGTGCCTTTCCTCACCCATCTCCGGACACAGCTACAGCTGCAGGAAGAAGGGGGTGCTCAGGGAATAATTTGCTCTTTTTTTTTTTTTTTCCTCCAAACAGCCACACAGGAGACAAACTTCTGAGCAGAACCCACGGAGTAAGTCAGGGATGACGTGGCACTGCATCCACATAATGCTGCAGGCCAAAGTGCCAGCTCCTGGAAAGCTCACAGCAGATCTGGCTTTTCAGAATTTTTATCTTTTCACACCGAGTTCAAGCGTGGTTTAAAGCAAAGCCCTGTCCAGGTGAAGGGCACACGTCTGCAGGCAGTGGAAGTGCACATTGCAGGTTCAAGGTGGCAGTGTTTAGCTGGAGGTGGAGAGGAAGTGAGAAACACCCAAAATACATAAACTGGTGGAGACTTTCCAGCCTGACAAAGCTTTGGCATGTCTCACGTTTCTTTATTAACATAAGCAAATGTATTCCCAGCTATCGATGATTTAATAATTTCCTTGTCCATGCAATGTGCACATTCTCACCTGCCCAACATTTCTGGTCCCTGTGCTTTGTCTGTGGGATAATTGAGACATTTGTGAGCCCAAAGTGCTATTCCCCAACCCCTTCCCCCCTTTCCTTGGATATTCACATGCAGGAGGAGGAAACCTTTTGTGTTGTTGAAAGCCTGATTCTCTTCTCACTCCTGTGGATGCTGCCAGGAGGGTGAGAAGAGAAGGGAACAGAACTCAGGCAAGTGCTCCAGGGCCATCTGACCTCTGCCTCCAGCTGGACCCACAGCCTGGAGGAGGCGATGTTATTCCCTAGGGATGAGCACCCCTTCCTGAAGGGGGTCTCGCTCCTTGCTGTGGGGGAAAACAACCCGTAGAAATGGGAGAGTGGTGCGCTCCTGAGCCGGGTAATGTGCACCTCATCCGCATTCCATGGGCTCCTTCCAGCTGCTCATTGGCTGCACCGCAGGTGGAGCCTGCCTCAAGCCAGGGCTGGGAAGACTCAGGGCTGTGGGAAAATTTGGGAATGGGGAAGGGGGGGAAGAGACGCGTGGATGGGCTTTGTACCAACCTGGGTGAGGCGGAGACACAGACTCTGAAAACTGGATGCTGCTGCTGCTGCCCCAGGAGACCTGAGCAAAGAGAGAGGAAGAAAAGGCACTGTGGCACAGGAACGCAGGTAAGTCTGGATTTCAGTGTAACCTGTCGATATAAACCTCATTTCCCTCATGGCTGTGGCTTGGAAACCCTCCCCAGCCCTGCCAGAACATTCGATTAATGTGCATAACATGATTTTTCCCTGTGACAGCACTGGAAACCACACCACCAAGCTGGTGTGAAGCCCCTGCGTCAGCACCGTGCTGAGGTGCTCATTTTACTGCACTGCTGATCCCCAGGACTGTGAATTCCACAGTGGAGAGATCCCAAAGAATTCGTAGGGGTGAATATTACTGAGAATGAGTAATTAACCAAAGACAGCTGCAGGTATCCCATCGGACTGGATTGCTGTGCTGGATGTCATTTGGGAGCCAGCTCTGGCACTGCTCCCCGCTCCAAGACAGCTCCATGCTCTGTGAAAATGGACAACCTCGGTTTTTAAGGGGTGCTGGAACCTGAAGCAGAGAGATCAACCAGTTCTAAGAACCTGACCTGCTGGAAGGGAGAAATCCACCCCAAAAGCAGCAGGGAGTTTTGATGCTTGTTGTTTGGGGCCAGGATTTTACTCTGCAAATACAAATCCTGTTAGGTTGGGGTTTTTTTCCCTCTCAGTTTTAATTCATACAGACCTCCACTTCATTTCCTTTATTCAAGATGATCTCGAGCTAGCCAATCATTTCCCTAGCAACAACTTCCCGTGCATTTAATTCCTTAACAGGGGCTGTTCTGGGCTGAGAGTGCCTTTCCTCCCTGGCTGCAGACGTGTGACAAGGCAGACGGGGACGAACTTTCCAGGTGGAGCTTTTCTCAGTGCACATCCTGCCAGCCCAAACCTCTGGCGTTTTGGGGCAGGACCTACCTCGTGCAGGTCACCAAGGTGACTTCCCTGACTGCCACTTTTCACTTTTTCCTGTGTGGGCACAGCAGGGGTTGTGTAAACTGGTGGTGGGAAGTGAAAACCGGTTCCACACAGCCCTGGGACACCTGGCTGTGATAAAGAGGCTGCTGCTGCCGGGGCTGCAGGGGAGGAGTGACCCAGCGTTTCCAAAACCTGGCAATTCGCTCCTCCTGCTCACCCCGTGGCTCTCGGGCTGCTCAGCTTTTTGTGCAATCAGCTGCAACAAGGTGCAGGAGCTGAAATCTGAAAGCCTTCCAGAGCTGCGATGTCGTGAACCAGGAAGAAATAATCATTTGCCAACCTCTTCATGCAAATCCCCGGAGTGGCTGGAGCTGGAGGGCTCCCGCAAAGGCTGGAAGAGTGAGTGAGGAGTGTGCCACGTGTGTGTGTGTACACGCAGAGCTCCATCCCCTCCTCCAGGAGGGATGGGGCTGCCCAGGTGAGCTGCTGGAGCTGCAGCTCTGCTTTCCCCCTGCACTCCTCAGATTTTCACCCCTTTCGGTCACTGCTGCAGCTACTCTGAACGTTCTTTTCCCCCATCCTCAACAGCCTGTCACACTCAGATTTCAGCAGTCACCTTGGCCCAGAAATTACAGATTTTGCCCAGTCTTGTCAAAAAAAAGATCAAGAGAGAAGATACAAAGCAAACACTAAAATATTTGTACTTACTGCTGGACCAGTTGCTGCCTGTCGCGCTCTTCTCTGCTGCAGTAACTCCTTGACTGTGATCTTTACCCTCACACCCTGATACACCTTGGGCTTTCCTGGAAGAATTTGTGGGAAAACACTTTACACGGAGGGAGACTCTCAGAGCAAAGAGCAAATCCTGTATGTTTTCAGGCATTCTCTACGTGGAGTCCAATTAGGGTTAACATGATTAATTGGTCTCTGTTTAGTCACTTGCAATGTCAGTTCACAGCCCTCTTTAACACCTGCTATTCAAGCTTGTGACAAGCAGACACTTAGGAAAAACTTGGTGTTGATAATATTTAATAACCCTACATGTTTTATTCTTCTCTATCTACTCCTTCCCCCTGTCCCCCTTCCAGCTTTCCTAATACCAAGCTCCATCTGGTGCTGCTGTTGAATTCATTTAAATTCCTAACATATTTGCCTCTCTCAGGACCTGAAAATAAATGTGGGAAGCACTTCATCTGGCAGATGAAGACCAGGAATAAAACAATGGAAATATGTGGGTGGTTATTCAGAGAGCTAAGCAAAGGACAAATAAACTGACTGCTTTCTTGCAAAGCCTGGATTATCTCTTCATTTTGCTCATGTACAACTCCCATTTACTTCAAACAAGCATTTAGGAAGACTTTAATCCACCCAAACCCAATCATCAGTTGCTACCTGATGAGGGATTTTTAGTACAGGAAATGATAAGGAATTTGCTTATTCTGAAGAACCACTTTCACTTGTTGTACTCATGGTAAAACATCCAAAGCCTCTGGCAGTTGTTTCTGTCCTAACTTTCTGCTGGCTTTTGAATCCAAATCACCCAACAAAGGGCAACACACCCAGGCTGTTCTCTACACACAAAAAACGCCAGAGCAGGCAGCAGACAGCCCTGAAGGAGGCACCAAAAATAAACCCTCATCAGGCCAGCAGGGAACAGGGGTGCCAGAGCCAAACCCGGCCTTCCAGTGCCACCTCTGGACGTGGAACCACACATCCTCCGAGGCACTCGGCAGCTGCACGGAGCCAGGAGATGCTGGCATCAAGGCAGTGCTGGAATTGCAAGTTTTGCCCACAGACCCAGGGAATCCTGCACTGTAGGCACCGTCCTCTTCTGCTGTAACCTCTCCCAGTCCTGCCCAGCTCTCCCAGTGCCCCCGTGGTGCTCTGGTTGAGGACAAGCTGTGGCAGGCACACGGGTCCCTCCAGAGAGGCGACAGGCTGAGCCAGGGCTGCCTCGGGGGCAGTCTGCTGAGCTGGGCTCAGCTGGGGATTATTCAGCTCATATTTTGGTGTTTTGTTTCCATTCAACAAACCGAAGATGGGGAGAATGAGGGGAGGGAAGGGTTGAATTTGAGGAGAACACCCCGGTTACCAGGCCTCCCTGGAGCCAGGGAGGGCTCTGAGGTAACAGCCCCTTCTGCAGGTTCAAGGGGTAGGATGGCAAGGGTGGGCACAGGGTGGTCAGGGAGCAGGGTGATGGTTCTGGGGGTCAAAGGGCAGGGAGGCAAAGGTGGGGCCAGGGTGGTCAGGGCAGGCAGGGAATCGGGAGCAGGGTGACAAAGACAGGCTGAGAGTCAGGTGGACTTGGGGTCAGGGAGTGGGGTGGTGAGGGTGGGCTGGGGGCCAGAGAGAAGGGTGGTG
>WBMZ01001858.1:0-14361 GCA_013400975.1 Atrichornis clamosus | reverse complement strand
GGGGGGTCAAGGGGCAGGGTGATGTCCTGGGGGTCAGGGAGAAGAGTGGTGAGGACGGGTTGGAGGTCAAGGGGCAGAGTGATGGGGCTGGGGATGGAGGGAAAGGGTGGCGAGGGTGGGCTGGGAGCCAGGCACGGGGTGATCAGGAGCGGGGTGACAGGGACAGAGCGTGGGCTCGGGGTCGGGGAGAGGGGTTGGGGTTCAAAGGCAGAGTGGCCAGTGCGGGCTGCGCAGGGAGGGCACACAGAGGTGCGGGGTCCCCTCTTTCCCCCCCGGCGCGGGGGTCGCGGCGGCAGCGCAGCCGGGCCGGCAGAAGCCCCGCCGGGTCCCGGCACTGCCCGCGGAGCCCCGTCCCGAGCCGGCCGCGCTGGCACCCGGCGGGCAGCAGCCGATCCTTCCCTGCCTCCTCCCTCCCTCCTCCCCGCCCTCCCCGCTTCCTCCTGCCTTGGCAGGCGGGATCGCCTCGCTCGCGAAGTGACCCCGGCGAACCCCGAAACAGCCCCAAAACGGGGTGCCGGGGGCCAGCGGGGGGACAGAGCGGGGCTTACCGGACATCCTGAGCCGGAGCGGGCAGAACCTCGCCAGGTGCCCGGTGCAGCTGCAGAGGTGGCCCCGGCCCCGGCCCCACAGCTGGCGAAGGGGGCAAGAGGAGACAGGCTTCAAATTTGGGGGTGAAGGGACCTGCCTGCCTGGTGGCGATGGCAGGTGGATCCCGACAATATTATTGTTTTATCCCTACGGGTATAAGTTTGAGTTTTTCTCTCCTAATGCCAAGTATTTAAAACCTCTAGAAACCAATGATTTGACAATCAATGATTGCGCGATACTTTCAATTTGAATATTCAAAGGCTCCACAAAATGGGCTATCTTTTTGTGAAACCGAGCACATCCCCATCTAGCAGAGGGTCTGGGGGAATAGGATTCAGTGGGGCCACCCTCCCCACCCTTTGCTTTTGGGACATTTGCAGGGTTTTATACATCTTTCCCTGAACGAAGCAGATGCCTCAAATCCAGCTCAGTGTTTTCCCCTCAGATGCACAGGCTGGGCTCCAGCCCTCTCATATTTCATTTGTTACCTGCTGTGAGGACTTTGCAAGGGACTGAATTGCTTTTAGCACATTTTTTTGCATTTTAAGGCTAAATTCTGAGGGTTTGGGGCCCAAATGGCAGCGGGCAGGCGTGGTGTAACAAAGAGGCTGCCCTGGGGGTGGCTGAAGCTACCTGGACCCCACTTCTTTCCACAGCATTCCCTCCCTCTGCCCAGATGCTGGGCTCATATTGGAGTTTATTTGTGTTTTCCCCTAGTTCAGACTGTTTGCTTGCGCCACACAAATTGGCCTCTCTTTTCTGACGTGCTTCAGTGCTGGCCTGCCCTGGGAGCTGCAGGTGGTGGGGTTCGGTGTGTGGTAGGAGAGAGACTTTTTGGGTAACCTTCACCTCATCGCGCTGCTGTAGTTGGGTTTTTAGGTTGCCTCTAGGCTTTTCCCTGAGGACCACAGCCTCTGCTGTGGGCAAGGAATGGAGGCAAAGAGCGGGCCAGGCTGTTAATAATCTACCAGCAGCTCAGTCTGGCTGTTGTTGCAGCCGAATCTTTTCTTTTCCTTCGAGTTGAACAAATACTCCTGATTTCTGCAGGGAGTGATCGCAGCAGTGAGGCCATTCCTTGCACTGAAATGTGCCTCTGCAGCTCCTGGAAGGCCAAGTCTGGCTCAGGATGGCCCTGCAGGGACGCATCCCACCAGCCCCTCTGGAGAGGAGCCCACTCCCCACCTGGCAAGGAGCACAAAGGAGCTCTGCTGGCAGCGGGGTCTCACTAAGCAGTTTGGGATCTGCAACCCATCCGTTGCTGGGGCTGCTTCCCAGTGGAGCTGCTGTGGGTGGGTAGAGCCCAGGGAGGCTGTGGGAGCTGTGTGTGGAGCTGGAATGCCCAGGAGCTGGGATCATGTTTACCTCTGTAACCAGAGAGCACAGCGTGCAGGCTGCTCAGCCCCAGCCCTGAGGGAGCTGGATGCCTTTAGGAAACACGAGGCAGCTGAGTGTTCCAGGTCTTCCTGCACGGCCTGGCTTTCGGAGCATTTCCAGGCTGGCAGAGACCCTGCCTTGCTTAGGAGCTGAATGCCTGGGTGGGTCAAACGCTTTCCAGACAGCTCAAAAACTTGTCTCTGCTTCTCCCTAGAGCCTGACCGCAATTCAGCCACACTGACCTGTCCCTGTTCATGCAAGCCCCGTGAAGGAGGAGCAGCTGAGATAAGTGATGGTCACTGGGATTCAGCCCAGCAGTGGAGTGGAACGAGGCTCCAGCAGCACCCAGGTTTGGGGGCACAAGGGCTGCGTGTGGGGCAAGGAGATCTGCACCCCCCTGAGGTGCTCTGGGGCTCCTTGCCTTGCCCTGGCCCGTGATCAGGGGGCAGCTCTGGCTGAGCAGGGGCCACCCCAGGATACTCCACACCTGCCTGTCGTGGGAAGGTGCTGGGAAGGCTTCAAATGCCCCATCAGCCCCAGGATTTGAGGAGAAACGGCAAGGAGGGACCTAAAGCGACTCATCACTACACATTCCCATGGCCTGGAATGCTCCAGAGGCTTTTGCTGCTGCTGTGAGTGCCAGGCTGGGGGTGGGATGCAACAAAAGGGGTGACCTCCTCCCGGGACAAAGCAGGCGGGATGTGCTGCCTCTGTGAGGGTTCCACCTGGGTGTGTTTGTGTGTGCAGAGCTACCTCTAGTGGCCACGGGCCCCGGACTGGCCCCGGGAATGGAAATCAGCCCCGTTCCCGGTGACAGCCCACCGGGATGCCTCTGGCAAAGGGCTGGGAGCAGCCTGCCTGGTGTGCGGATCTGGTGTGGGCAAGGAGGGAGCAGCTCTGTGGTTTCTTCAGGGCAAAAGGGACGCTGGGGAGGGTGTGTTTGGTGCATTGCAGGTGGGAGGGATGGTGAGGCTTCCTCGTGCGTGGATCAGCAGGCAGGGCAGTGCCAACACCCTATGGAACCTCTAAATCGTTACGGTTGGGAAAGCCCTCTGAGAGGAGATCCTTGTTGGTAGGAAAGGCCTGCAGAGCACTGGTATTTTTCAGGCTGTGTATTTTACTTGTAGCACAGTGGGATTGCGAGAAATTCCTTTCACAGGGCACCAGAAGGCCCCACTCTAAGCTAAACGTGGTGTATCCAAGGGATTGTGTTTCTAAACAGAGCACAAAGCATCACACGTTGCAGCACCCTCTGTTTGAAGGACCAGCTTTAGGAAGGAGCGTCAAATCTGCTTCAATAACAGTCCTTTCTTTCCCATCAATAAGTTCTGCGGCCTTCATAAGTCCCCCAGAGGGCACTTCCATCCTCTTTTGCCCAGGCAGAGTGGTCAGGAAGGTGTGGTGGCTCCGGGGACTGCTCCGGGCACAGGTGGCTCATCCTGGAGGGCTCGTTTGCCACAGCCATGAACGGGGAGAAGCTGTAGGGTGAGGTGGCAGCGTAGCTGGGGGAGTAGTGGACGTCTTCAAGGGGATGCAGAGGGAAGGGCTGGGCTCCAGGGATGGCTGGGGACCAACCTGAGCCTCGGAACGGGGAAATGCCTCCGGGTTCGGGTGGGGAGAGGCAGCTGGAGCTGGCAGGCAGGGCCTGCAGAGGGTCTGAACATGCTGCATCCGACTGGCTGAGGCTCTCAGGTGAGGGCTGCTCCCAGGGCTCTCTCTGCAGGGAAACGGGGGGGAAAAGGCAAGAATGACCCTTAGGAATAAAAGCTTGTCCTGGAGGTAATAGCATATCTGTCCCTGGGAACACTCCCAGGGATTTCTGCTGCTCTGGAGCAGTATTTGGTGTTAAAACTGTTGAAAGGAAACATCCATCCTGTCAACAGTGGGCAAGGCCTGGAATAGGGTCCCTGTGGGACTGACCAGCCCTGATCCTACAGGATCCAGGAGCTCTGTCCTGGGAGGGTGAATGGAGAAGTGGAGGGATAGGGATAGGCAACAGCCTTGAGTCACCAAAGGCTGTTTCTAGAAACTTAAGGAGGGAGGATTTAATAAAATCATAGAATCACAGAATATTCTCAGTTGGACGGGACCCACAGGGATCCTGAATCCAGCTCCTGGCCCTGGCCAGGCCACCCCAACCATCCCACCCTGTGTGCCTGAGAGAGCTGTCCTTGGGCTCTGCCAGCTCAGAGCAGGATGTGCCGTCAGGAGCTGCACTCCAAGAGGAAGAGGGGAGAATTAGATGGGATCAAAGAGAACAAACATCCCCCCAGCGCCCTGCCCCACCTGCTCCTGCAACAGCCACATCCTTCCCAGACGAGTCCCCCTGACTTAACCCCGAATTTAACTGGGGTGATCTTTCCCTGGGGGACAGAACCATGGAGTCACTCACTAGTAGGAAGTGTGCTGTGTCACTGGGGAAGGATGGCAGGAGAGGGGGCACGGCGGGAGGGCCGAAGAAGGAGCTGGTCCCAGCTGGGAGGGCAGGAGCACGGTGATCCCCACACTGGTCGGTGAGACACGGCTCCAGGAGGGCTGGGTAGCCCTGGCTGGCAGAGGAATCACAGGAGAAGGGCTTGGAGCCCAGAGGGGAAGAGTAGACATCACTGACAAACTGCTTGGGGTTGTGGAAATCCAGCTCGGCCGTGAAGGATCTCCTGACGCCGTAGTAACCAGCCGTGGTGGGTGAGCCTGTGGGGCCAGCAAAAAGGTTGGGAAACTAAGGAAAACAGCAGGCACGGAACTATGGACAGCCCTGCGGGTGTAAAGTAGAGCCCTTTTCTCTCCAGGGAAGAAATAAGCCATCCTGACAGAGGTGTGTGAGCTCAGGTGCTTTTGCATCCAGCTGGTGACCTCCAGCTGCAGCAAACCAAGTGTGTTTTGGGAAGATTTAAATAAATGGGAGTGCAGGGAGATCAGGGTGAGCTCTGCCAGCCTGTGCTTCTTCCTTGCTCTGCTACAGCCCTCAGGAAGGAGGTTCCAACCTCACTCCCCTTTCCCTGCCCAGGAGCTCAAGGGATAAAACAGCTCCTCATCTTGTGCTTTCTCTCTTCAGCTCCAGGGAAAATTGGAGAACACAGAAGGAAAAGAAGGGATTCTGTGTGGCTCCTCTGTCAAAAGAGGTGGGAACTGCTTTAATTACCTCTCTTTCTTCTTTTGGGGAATTTTATACCAGATTATTGCTGTTCCTGTTTTGGCTCTTCTAATTACTTTCCTCCTGGGCTCTCTCTGAGGGGTGGCCCTGCCCCAGAGCTTCTTCCCTATCCTCTGGAGGAGAACAGACAGGGCTGTGCCAACCATCCCACCTGCAAGGAAGGTGTTTATCAGTGGAGGGAAAGCCTCACCTGGCATTTGGCCAAACGGCGACTGCGCTGTGCCGGTGCTGCCCTGCAAAAGATAAAGAAATGTTTTAAAATTACTTTTCAAAAGCAAGGCAGCTCCCTGAGTGTGTAGTTCAGGGAGGTGTTGGCATAATTCACTTGCATTATTTGAGCCTCGGTGCTGTGAAGAGCTTAACTACATGACTTCAAGCCCGAGGCCTCTGAGGTATTAGCAGATGTAGGCTAAGAAGAGATTTTGAAGGTCTTGTGTAGAGCTGATAACAGGAGAAGTATCAAGATAACTGGCTTCTTCCTCCTGCACCACAGGGCCCCCTCGTGCAGGCAGAATGCTGAGCAGTCGTTTTGGTGTTGGCACAAACAGAACAGGTCTCAATGAGCTGATGCCTGGCGGCCAAAACCGGCAGATTCTAGCCCATGTTGTAGCTCAGCTGCCCTGTGCTGTGTCTGCTGCCCCAGAGCTGCTGGCTGGTCCTGGCAGCACAACCAGGCTGTGTGTGAAGAGAACTCCCAGTTCCTATTTGGGTCCTACAGCAATAATAATAATAATAATCATCATCATCATCATCTCCTTTTGGTCCCCAGGTAAGGGAGAATTACCCCTGCAGTGGCCCAGATGCTCCCAGAGCCCAAGTCCTTACGAAGCACCATGGCCAAGGCATCTGCTTCTCTGGAGTTCCACTGAGCTCTGGTTTTGGGACCTCCAAACCCACAGAGCAGGAACACCACAGAGCCCCCAGCTCCATTTATCTGAGCTCTGCTGTCCCCTGGCCCGTGCTGGTGGCACGGTATGTCCAGTTTGCATAGTGCAAACAGGAGGTTCCTGCCATAGCAAGCAACCAAATTTAGAGGTTTAGATTTGAATTAAATTTGCCAGATCTAGGACTTCCTTTTACTGCTGGGGGAGGTTTGCAGCTGCTCCCTGCTCCATCATGGAAATGAGCTCTGAGCCCTCACGGGTCACACGGGCTGCAGAGGTGGCAGGAGGTGGCAGGAAGGAGCCCCTTGGCTTGGGGACAGAGGAGTGTTCATGCCACAGGGACAGGACTTGCACCTGTCCCCAGCTGGGCCACTTTTGGCCCCAGACCTCAGTGAGGATCAGAGCTGGTGCTGCCCTGCCAAGCTAAAGCCTTCACATGCAAATCCAGCCTCAGCAGACACCCCTCTCTCAGCATCCAGGTCACTTTTAGAGGGGAAAAAAGAGAGTTGGGAGGTGCAGGTAGCACAGATGCTGCCTGAAGGACAAGGGGCTGGCTGCAGTGATGGGAGCTGGGATGTTTTGTTGGAGACACAGAAAGGGCCCCGGGAACAGCTGGCAGCCTCCAGTATGGAGCATTTCCAATTATCAGAGCATTTAATCTTTAATCCTGCCTGTCCAACAGCCCCTGGAATTACCTGGCTGTGTGTCACTGTGTGCACACACCTCTGATGGAGACTCACAGAGCTGCCAGCAGCTGCAACGGCTTCACCTGCCTTAATTCAGCTGCAGGAGCCTCTGCTGCAGCCCTGGGGCTTCATCACAGCAGAGCCCTGCCTTTCGTTTCCCTCCTTGCTCCATGTCAGGCTTAATTGAAGCCCATTAGTTCATTTCCTCCCTGCACTGCTTCCTTTCCATGCCATGGGAATGGGGAGTCTGGATCTCCGGCAGGGTCTGCTCAGCATCCCTCAGGCCCACAGAGTGTCCAGCTGTTGATAAGCTGGATCTCAGCCTTGCCCATGTCCAGGCACAGATCCTGGCTGGGGATGCAGAGTTCCAGAGAGCTCCAGAGCTCACAATAATGACCTGGCCCAGCTCTGGGTGCCCTCTGGCCATGCTTTGGGCTCAGGGCATCACCTCTCTGGGCCCAGTCTGTAGCAGAGCAGCTGAAGGAATTAAAATTCTTGCTAAAAGCAGAGCTTAGCCTGGGCAGGGCCCCTCGCTGCTTTGCTGAATGCTCTGTCCCTGGTCTCTGAGTGCTGCTGGGCACTCAGCAATAAATCCTCTTTAAACCAGAGGGTTGCAGTCCTTCCCCTGTGCATGTATCCACTTCCACACCTCAGAGAAGACAGGAATCCTTTTGCCACGCAGAGGACAACCGCAGGTTCGTACCTATGACAAAGAAAAGCCAGGCCCGAGCCCTTCTGCCCTGCAGTTGGTGCAGAACCCCAGATTTTGTGTGAGTTTATCACAGCACACCCTGCTTTCCCATCCTTTGATGCGTGCAGGGCCTGGCTGTCACGAAATTGTTGCAATTGCAGCCTCAGAAACCAGCCCACCCCTCACCTCTGCTGAGCACTGACCTTCCCTTCTCAGCACAGGGCTCCTCCAGAGACCTCCCCTTGCAACAACAACAACAACGGCTGAGTTAATTTCTTTTTTTTTCCTTTGGAGCAAAGATCAGGCTCAAACAAAAGATGCAGCTGAATTACACTGCATCATAAACATCCTACAAAGGGGTGTTCAGTTATCTGCCACTTGCTTTGATTCTGGGCTGTACTCTGCCAGACAAACAGAGCTGCTCTTTTCATGATACGTCCGAGCAAATACGGATGTTTGCCCTGCACAGTAATTTTGGGTCTCTTGCAGGGGATCAGCAACAGGGCTGATTTTGCGTTAGGTAGAGACGCACAACTGCTAAGCTGTGGAATACAGAGCCAAGGGTAATAAAGCCAGCAGTGTTTTACAGTTCCTAAGGCTTTTGATTGTGGCTGTTGAAGCTGCCGCCTCCAGAAAGGGAGCAGGTAAATCATGATATCATCAACCAGGAGCTGTTTCCTCAGGGAGTGCAAACACAGCAGGTGCTTCCTGCTGCTCCCCAAAGAACTCTTCCTAAATGTCTGCCTGGTGGGAACACCTTTCCCAGGGACTCTCCATGGCCCGGGGGGTCTTCTGCCTTCCTGCAGTAGCTGAAGGCTGTGGGGATGGATCTGTGGCTGGATCTTGCTGGGTTTGGTGATGCCCAAAGCTGTTTCTGCCTGTTTTTTGCGCAAAGTTAATGGGCAGGAAAGTCACAGCAAGAAAAACACTTGCAAGTAAGTCCCCTTGAGATCTCTTCAGCAAAAAAGCCTGAGGCAAAGGGCTTGTGGGGAAAAGAGCATCAAAACTCCCAATATATGTGTTCTGCTGACAGTAATCTGGGTCTGTGCTCCCACTCTTTCCTTCCAGGACACAGTTCCAGCAGCGTGGCTGCATCCCCTTATCTGCCAGTGTCCCAGTGCTCCCAGTCAGCATGGAAGTGAGGAGCTGCAGGTCAGAGAAGGTGAGTCCCAGGAGCACACAGGGAAGGGGTTACTGTGCCACTGGATGCCACCACGTGCTGGCACTGCAATGTTGTGTCCCCTTTTCTGGCTCTCAATTGAGAAAAAAAACCCAATGTAGTGTACTTGGACCTGACTTGGGCTTCCTGTTGCCATAGAACCACTTTGAGAAGAAATCATCTCTTCCAAGATGATGCTTGGCCTCTTTCCAGCCCATCACATCCCTGCAGCTCCCCTGGCACTCTGGTGTGCCAGAGAGGAGCTGGAAGGAGCACGGCATTCGGGGAAGAGCATCTATTTTTGGGGCACTGACTTGCTCAGGTGTAGCCAGTGGAAAAGGAAGTTGACTTGGAAAAGTGTCACGCGCAGGGTGTGAAAGGAAAAAGAAATTTAGGGTTATTGGTATGCTTAAAAAAAAATTAAAAGGGCTTTGAGGCATTGTAAAAAATCAAGGAGCCGTCAGTGATGTTTTGGTAAAACCATCAGTGTTGCAAAAGCTTTTTGCTGTTCTCCACCAATACAGACAGGGCCCCAAACTCTCTTTAAAGCAGAGGACTGCATGCTATGACTTTATGGGGTTAAAAAAGGGGGTGGGGGGACGTGACTTACACTGAATCGGGAGCCACTGCCCTGCCGGGATCGCTTCTCAGCCAGGAGATCCTTGACTGTGTGTTTCACTCTCACTCCTTGGTACACCCGTTTGCCAAAATCTGCAGGGACTGAGGGAATGCAGAGTTCAGTGAAAGCACAGAGCAGCTGGAAGAGGTTGACACAGAAGGAAATTCGTTGCCTCTGTGCATCAAATGAGGAAGGAAAAAATGTAATACTGAAATTATTAATATAAAATCATCCCTTAGGAGCCTGACACTGAGAGCTGCTCGTGTGCAGAGGAAAAGACTGGTGTGCCCTACCCTGTGTTTCATCCCAGTGCCAGATATGGCTGCCTGCTGGTTTTTGGCTTTAGTTTTTCCAAAGGGAATCCCACATTTCCCCTTTGGGCCAGCAAATGTTTATTTAACTGTGCAGTCCCTGTTGCTTTCAGCAGAGGGGTTGTGCTTTGGCCCTTTTGGAGCTGCTGGCTCTCAGCACAACTCCCTGCCCGCTCTGATCCCATGGAAATGCCCTGGATGGCTGGAGTGGCTCCTCTGAACCACAGAAGGAGAAAGGCTCAGCCTGTGTTGTCTCCACACCTGGGGGGCTCTGTTTTATCAGGGTTACTGAGGAAGGCACAGAGTGTCCCTGCCATGTCACCCGGAGTGTCTGGCTCCATTTATTTTGCCCTGCCTGGAATGTAACACAACCTGAAATAGGCCTGTGTGGCTTTGGCGTGAGGCATCTGCCCTCTTCCTGCATTGAGTTTTGGGAGATCCACCTTGTGCACAGACATTTTGGCACAAGTGAGGGTGGAGAGCTGAGGTGCAATACCAGGGACAGCTCTTTTATCCTGGCTGTGCCTCCACAGAGATCTCGCACCTGTGGAGCCAGGGAGGAGTTTCCATACGGGCTTTTATTGAAGCCTTCCAGGAAAAAAAAACCCCTAACTTTGAAGCTAATCCCTTGGAAAACACACAGCCACGCTCTCCTGAGGGAACACAAACTGCCATTGCACAGCTGATGTGTTTGATCTGTAGAATTTATCATTTGGCCCTCCTGCTTTCCAGGATGTGTCATTTGGCTCAGTTCCTCCCTTCCATTCCTGTGGCATTGTGTCCCCAGCTGCACAGACACAAGGAGAGATTAGAGGAGAGGGAGGAAACCACACAGAAACTCGGTGCTGGCTTGGGGTTACCCCAAGTCTTTTGTGTTGGCCCACAGCAGTTGCAAATTTGGGCGACTGGAACCCATTTTGGTGTTTGAGTGCTGACCAGAGAGACCTCAGGCAAGGCCAGGCACAAAGCAAACACAAAGCAAGGGACTGTGCCCCAAATATAAAGGTGAACATGGAGCGTCACACCAAGCAGCAACAAAAGTGGCCAGAAATGGATATCAGCTCTCACAGGAACCTGTAGAGGAATCCTAGAGGAATCTCTACACTCACAGTGTCTCTTTTGCACAGCCCGAGGAAGACTCTCCCTCCTGCACTCCGTTTTTAGGACAGTTTTCCTGAAGCAGCTGGAAGCACAGGTAGCCAAAGCAAGAATAACAACAAATGTTCTGCATCAGAAACTTCCCGTTTTTCCATGGGAGTCCCTTTAGAGAGAAGAGCACTGTGATTTGATGGAAAAATCTGTATGGCAGAGTCCATTGAGCTCCATCATGGTCTGATACCTGTGGTACCTCACAGTCTTTGCTGGCTGCGTCCAGCTAAAGGTTCAGGCCTTGATTCAGCACAGAACTGAAGCCACAGAGATGGTCCTAGATTTAATTTTCAGAATGAGGATATTGCTCAAATCGGAAAATCCGTGAGCAGATTAAACTCTTTTATTCTGCAGCCTGACATTCCAAACCCTACAACCTCTTTGCATGAACTGACCCTGCTCCCCTGTGACCATTTCTAGCAAATCTGATGCCCTGCAGGCGTTTTCCTGACATCTTTACTGGGGTCTAAAGGCATTAGAAAAGCACTTCCACACCTCCCTACTTCTACACACGGGTTCTCTGCTGTTCACGCTTACCCTCAGTTATTCCTCTGCCCAAAGTGTTTTACTTAAGTAGTGCAGTGCCTCAGCCCTCTAACCCTGCTTTTAGATTATCAGCCCAGCCTCACACAACTAAACCTGTGGCTTCCAGTGAATTTTTCAGAGTATCCGATGCTGAGCTATTAAAGCTTCAGATGACTCTTCTATTGGCAGCACTGGGGAAGAAAATGCTAATTTAGGCCCGAGTTTATATAATTTTTTCAAGCAAATTGAATCCGATTTCACATCTCTTTGATCTAACTGCCTTTTGAAAAACATGGCAGTGTGAAGGAATATAAACTCAGTCTGGAGAAGACAGAACATGCTAATTGGTAGTATTTCATTCTTGGGACATTAAAGATGCCACATATCTATTTTAGACAACTCTTTCTGGTTGTTCTTTTTTAATAGGAGCCCAAGGCCAGCAGCCTTTGTTCTTTCCCTGATATTGCCAGGAAGATGCAGCAGCCTGTGAAAATCCGAGGTGCTGGAACTCACCTGTTTCCATGGTTGGTGCTGCTGCCAAGCCCCAGCTCCTGGATCCTGCAGGACTTTGGGGAAGGTCTGTCTGTCATGAGCTTCCCAGAGCAGAGTGAAGCCTGTGCTCATATTCCCCTGGGAAGCTTCCAGCTGAGTCTGGCGGAAAGGTGTTTTCTAGAATTTAGGGATGTCTCCACCATACCTCGTTTGGGATTTGCTTAAATGCAAATCCCTGGATCTGTGTTTCACTCCAATTTGCATGGTCAATGTGGATCCTTCCCGAAAAGTCTCTTTCCTGTCCGAGCTGGCATTTCATGGATGAAAAAACAGAGGTTTATTGACAGAAATATCTTGGTTAAAGGCTGGTAAGTCTTTCAGGGAGGAGCTACTTCCTTACAGGTGACGAATCTGGCTGGAAAAACAAGGTTTGGGATGAGCATCTTCTCCTGTGTGAGTGTGAGATCCCCACAAGCTGTTGAAGGCACACAGAGCAGACCTTACCCGGGCAGTACTTCTGTCTCTCTGGGGCCCCACAGTCCAGTCTGGGCTTTACAGAACTAAAACTGTGTCTTTGGCCACTGGGAACCCAGGAGGCTTTGCCTGAAATCCACAGGCTCCTGCAGGGAGAGGGAAAACCTCCAGTCAGGAACAGGATGCTCATGGGGACAGGCAGGAACATCCCTGGGTTTGGCTCCCCATTATCAAGCGAGGGATTTCTGAAGGGGTGAGGGAACAAGGAGAGGGAGCAGCAGCCAGGAAAGGAGCTGTTTTACAGACCCAGATTAAAGGCACTGGTGGCCAGAACTGCTGTGGCCACCCCTCTGTAGGCAGCAAGACTTTGTGCAATATCTGAAGCGGAGAGTTAAGCCTTTAAACCCTTCTTTAACCACTGCCACTCCTACCCCGCTTTGAAACATCCCCACATTTGCTGCTAGGGAGCATTTTCCCTGCAGTGTGGCTCGTGCAACCTCACCAATACAGGCAGATGATCTCTGGGGTGTTCTGTGTCCAAGCAGGGTGGGCTGGGTTTGTGCAGCATTGCTGTGCTCATCTTACAGGAGCAGGACGAGCCTGGCGCCAAGATGCTCCTCCTAATTAAATATTTCTCCTTGTGGAGTCTGCTGCCAGCTTGCGGGGCCATTAGGTAGGATCCTGCCCTCCTTGTAATTCCATGAGCTCTCCCCGGCACTGGCCTGGAGATTAATTTGGCCTCTCACGTGACCTGCCTTCCTGGGGAAGGGTTTTTTGTTTTTTTTTAAAGTGTAATTATTGTTTTCCTTCAGAGGAAATAAAAAAGCACCAAGAGCAGCAGCTGGCAATGGCTGTGTCTGTACAAGGCAAGGGGGGAGGCAGAGCTGAAACAACATCCTGGATAATTCCCAGTGTTTTTAACTGGAACAACAACTCAGGTGCTCTGCCTGCTCAGGACCAAGAGGACATCACACAGTGAAGCTCATGGAACACTCCAGCCCCTGTGTACAGAATATTTCCCCACGTGTGTATGGACTCTTACATAAAAACAACTCTCATGTGGGCCCATCCATTCTTTCCCAGCCCTTCCCGGTACCCACAGGTGTCTGGGATTTGGCTGGCAGGTAACAGAAGGAGCAGGAAGCACCAGGTGGGTTGGGGCAGATGGAAAGTGGCAAAGGAAAGGTTGTCTTTGCCCTGTCATCAACGGGCTGCGTTTGCCACCTGCTCCTGGCCTCCTGCCCACAGTGTTTTGTCTCCAGGGCTGGATATTTTTGTACTTTGGTGAGGATATACAGGTTAAATCCCAGCCCCATTCCGTGTCTGGTCAGGCCAGGTGTTTTCTGTACTGATTGCAAAGTAATGACACTGAAAACAATCAAACGGAGATAAAACAAAAAGTCAGCCAGGCTTCTTTGAGATGGAATCCACCTCTTACCTTATGTTTCCATTAGAAAAAGCATCACACCCAGATTTTCTTTGTAGTTTAGTGGATTTGGGCATGTGTTTTCCATTGACATCAAGGGCAGAGCTGCTGTGTGTGATGGGATTTAGAGGCAATTGTGTACTGGCACGACACATTTTCGGGCACGTTTTGTACAATCCCATTTGCTCTTAGCAAGGCATTTACCTGTGCCAAAGCAAACTCTGAGAATTGTATATCTGTTTTGTGTTCCAGAAAAGCCTGGGACAGCAGATGTGATAGCCAATGTATATTTGTTTAACATCAAACATCAAAGTGTCATTTCAATCCATCTTCTCCTTGCTGAGCAAAGAGAATTTGTTGCATTATCTCACAGCAGGAGCTGCAGAACTGATGGGCTTTGTGGTCAGTGCTGGCTGGGATGCTCAGTTGGGTGGGTTTTCAGTGTGAGGACTCTTGTTCAGGCAAGAAATTGTTCTGGAGACACCAAAAATTAACTTAGAATCATGGAATCGTTTGGGTTGGAATGGACCTTAAAGCTCATCCACTGCCACCCCCTGGCATGGGCAGGGACATCTTCCACTATCCCAGGTTGCTCCAACCTGGCCTTAGACACTTCCAGGGATGGGTCAGCTACAGCTTCATCGGGAAGAATCTGTGAAGAGCGGTTCTGGCTCCCGGGACCCCCCTTTTCCCAAACCCAAACGGGAATTAATCCCGCGCGCGTCCAGGGGCCCTAAAGAACTTGGGAACCTTTGTGAGCGGGCGCCGCTTCCCGGCGGGCCCGCTCGGCCGGCGCGCGCACGTAGCGGGCTCCTGCGCGGCGATTGGC